>ML778195.1:364629-380709 GCA_009831015.1 Picea engelmannii | reverse complement strand
ACAGGAAAAAAGGTAAACTATTCTTTTTTGAAAAATTTCGGTTGTGAAGCATTTGTCCATATTGATAAAGAAAATAGAACAAAGCTTGAGGCAAAATCCAAGAAGTGTACCTTTATTGGATATGGTGTTAATGATTTTGGTTAGCTCTTATGGGATTATGAAAATAACAAAATCATTAGGAGTAGAGATGTCATATTCAATGAGAAGGTCGTGTAGAAAGATCAGTTGCAGGGAAAGAAACAGGAAAAAGAAAAACAAGAATACACAGTGCTTGATGAGATCACTGAAAAAGAAATTCCAAAGGAACCATAAAATCAAAATGTACAACAACATGAGTAGCAGGTACCTAAAACACCTACAAGTGTTGTTAGAAAATATACCAGGTTAAGTATACCCCCTGAACGATACTCTCCTTCATTGTATTATTTATTGTTGACTAATTCTGGTGAACCAGAATGTTATGAAGAGGCAATTCAGGTAGACACCAAAAGGAAGTGGGAGCAAGGAATGAAAGAGGAAATGGATTCCTTGGTAAATAACCATACTTGGGACTTGGTTCAGTTGCTTGCAGGAAAAAGAGAATTGCAGAATAAATGGGTTTACAAGTTGAAGGAAGAAGATGGAGGAGAAAAGCGGTTACAAGGCTAGACTTGTTGTAAAGGGGTTTGTACAAAATAAAGGTATAGATTTTGATGAAATATTTTCTCCTATTGTTAAAATGACTTCAATTAGAACTATTTTAAGTCTTGTGGCAGTAGAAGATTTGCATCTTGAACAGTTATATGTAAAAATAGATTTTCTCCATGGGGATTTGGAGGAAGAGATTTATATGTAGCAGCCACAGGGGTATGRGGTCAAAGGGAAGGAGAATTTGGTATGAAGGTTGAGGAAGAGCTTATATGGCCTAAAAAAAGCTCCAAGGCAGTGGTATCTGAATTTTGACAGGTTTATGACAAAACATGGTTATAGTAGATGTCATTCTGATCACTGTATTTATTTTAAAAAGCTATAAAATTGAAGCTTTATTATCTTGCTATTGCATGTAGATGACATGCTTGTTGCAGGGTCTAATATGCAGGATATAAATGTGCTCAAGAAAAAATTAGCCAATTCATTTGCGATGAAGGATTTGGGTGCTGCAAAGAAAATCCTTGGTATGAGAATAACAAGAGACAGGAAAAATCGCAAACTGACATTGTCTCAAGATGAGTACATAGAGAAGGTGTTGGAGAGATTCAGAATGCAGAATGAAAAACCAGTTAGTACACCTTTGGCCAGCCATTTCAAATTAACTAAGGAAGTGTGTCCCAAGACACAGGAGGAGATAGAATACATGTCTAGGGTCCCATATTCATCAGCAGTTGGCAGCTTGATGTATGCAATGGTTTGCACAAGACCATATATTGCACATGCAGTGGGAGTTGTGAGAAGATATATGAATAATCCAGGTAAAGAACATTGGGAGGTAGTAAAGTGGATTCTCAGATACTTGATAGGTACTGCTAATCATGCATTATGTTTTGGAGGTTCAAAAACTGTTCTACAAGGATATGTTGATTCATATATGGCAGGTGATAAAGATAGCAGGAGGAGTACCACAGGGTATGTGTTTACTATAGGTGGAACAACAGTGAGTTGGATTTCAAAACTGTAAAAGGTTGTTGCACTTTCAACAATAGAGGCAGAGTATGTTGCTACTACAAAGGCTAGTAAAGAGATGATTTGGCTACAGAGGTTTATGGAGGAATTGGGAAAGAAGCAAGAGAATAACATGTTGTACTGTGACAGTGAGAGTGCCATTCATCTTGCAAAGAACTCAGTCTTCCATTCGAAGACTAAGCATATATAGTTGAGGTACCACTTCATACGATCCGCCTTGGAAGATGGACATTTGAAGTTGGAAAAGATAGACACTAGCCAGAATCTTGCAGACATGTTAACAAAGGGAGTAACTAGGGAGAAATTGAGTTCCTTCTCAGTTTTAGTTGATCTTCAAGAATGAAGATGAAGATGAGAAATTTTCCATGTCCAAGAAGGTTCAGAGTCCAACATATACAACAGTGGTAGAGTTGTTGAGATTAGTCTCCAAGTGGGAGATTGTTGGTTGTGGAGCCTGATTATCTTCATGATTCAAAGGTATTTTACTTTCAGCCATGTTTATACCCCATGAAGTATATACACCCCAGAAGTATATACACTCTTCCACACAGGGAAGTGAAAAGGGGGGTTACTCCCTCTGCGAGGTTCGGGGGGGCTATCCCCCCAGCTGGGGGGTTTGGGGGAAAGAGGGACCCTAGCAGGGGTTCGGGGGTGAAGCCCCCGAAGGTAAAATTGCCTTGTAAATGTATATTGTAATTTCATTGTAAATATAGACCGTTCATTATAAGGTCATAGATCTAATGATAGAGATTATGTTAGGGTTTTTTTCCCTAGAAGGCAACCCTCTTTTATGAGGGAAATGTATTGTGGCTATGGTTGATGGTGAATATTGTATTCTGAGATAGGATATTGTGAGAGAAAGAAGAGGAAGTTACAGTGGGTTTGTTGTAGGTTGTATCCCTTCATATGCTCGATTATAATAAAGGAAGGACCTGGCAATTTCTCTAGTGGACGTAGCCCACACTGGGTGAACCACATAAATATGTGTCTCTATTGTATTGTGTATCTTCTGTGTTTTGTTTCCGCATTTGTTTTATTTCATTGCTCCAAGGTCCTGTTTTTCTAATAGTACATAGAGAAGGTGTTGGAGAGGTTTAGAATGTAGAATGCAAAACAAGTTAGTACACCTTTGGCCAACAATTTCAAATTTACCAAGGAAAGGTGTCCCAAGACACAGGATCATATAAAATACATGTCCATGGTCCCTTATTCATCAACAATTGGCAGCTTGATGTATGTTATGGTGTGCACAAGACCATATGTTTCACACACAGTAGGAGTTGTGAGCAGGTATATGAAAAATCCAGGTAAAGAATATTAGGAGGCAGTAAAGTGGATTCTCAGGTATTTGAGAGGAACTACTTCTCATGCATTATATTTTGGAGGTTCAAACATTGTTCTACAAGGATATGTTGATTCATATATGGTAGGTGATAAAGATATCAGGAGAAGCACCACAAGGTATGTTTTTACTGTAGGTGGAATTACAATAAGTTGGATTTCAAAATTGCAAAAGGTTATTTCACTTTCAACAACAGAAGCTGAGTATGTTGTTGCTATAGAGGATAGTAAAGAGATGATTTGGTTACAAAGGTTTATGGAAGAATTGGGAAAGAAGCAGGAGAATAGCAGGTTGTACTGTGAAAGCTAGAGTGTCATTCATCTTGCAAAGAACTCAACCTTCAATTCCAATACTAAGGATATACAACTCAGGTACAATTTCATGTGATCCATTTTGGAAGATGGACAATGGAAGTTGGAAAATATACATGCTAGAAAGAATCCTACAGACATGTTAACAAAGGTAGTAATAAGGGAGAAATTGAGTTCCTGCTTAGTTTCAGCTAGTCTTCAAGCATGAAGGTGAAGATGAGAAATTTTCTAGGTCCAAGGTGGATCATAGTCCAACATGTACAACAACAATGAAGTTATTGTGATCAATCTCCAAGTGGGAGATTGTTGGTTGTGGAGCCTGATTATCTTCCTGATTCATAGGTCTTGTTTCATCCATGTTTAGACCTGATTACCTGACGAAGGGGTGTGGGGGAGCTTCCCCCCCACCCAATTCTCTCACCAAGGGAGAAGGAGAGAAATGTTTGGATCCCCCCTAGAGGGGGATTCGGAGCCAATGCTCCCAAAGAGAAATTTTGGTAAAGATTTCCTTGTAAAATATTGTAATTTTGTAGCCAATCTGGACCGTTCATTATAAGGTCGCATATTTGATGGTAGAATTTATGTTAGGTATTTTTTTCCCTAGAAGGAAACCTTCTTTTATGTATGAAGGAATTGTTTTGCGACTATGTGAGCGAGTGAATATTGTATTTTGAGAGAGGAGTCTGTGAGAGAAAGAAGAGGAATTTATAGTGGGTATGTTGTTGGTTGTATCCCTTCATTTGATGGAAAATAATAAAGGAAGGACCTGAAAATTTATCTTGTGTACGTAGCCCATAGGGTGAACCACGTATATCTGTGTCTATATTATATTGTGTATCTTTTGTGTTTTATTTCCACATTTGTTTTATTTTATTTCTCTGTGATCCTATTTTTCTAACACAAAGAGCAATATACCAGCATGATCACTCTCATATGTTACCTTCAGTCCTTGGTCATACCATTGGGGTTGACCAATGCACCTGAAGCTTTCCAGTCTTGCAGAAAGTGGCAGTAGAATAAAGTGTTATTTTATGATATGAGCAATATATTTGGCAAGACGTGGAGGGTTCACCTGAGTCAGAGGAGTGAGGAAAGTAGGATTATAGCCATGTCAGAGTTATTTCATTTGGGATATGTGGTTGGTGTTGGATATGTGTTATATTCTTTACATGACTAGAAAAAGTTTTTATGTTACGTCGGGAACGTAGTGGGGTAATAGGGGGGTTGCAAGGGGGCTCTTCCCCTGAATTTATTTTTCTTTGGTTTTCGTGTCCATTTTGGAAAGTTTTTCGACACATGATTTTTCGTCATTGGTTTTCTATTTTTGGTTAAGGAATTAGATTTGTTGACTAATATAGGTCATTGGATTAGGGTTTTGGATGTCGTTGGCTCCTATATGTATATTTTATTGTAAACAATGTATGAAATGAATTAATATAGAAGTTTCCAAGGGAAAAATATCTATGTAATGTGTGTATTTTCCATTGTATCTTTTCTGTTCTTTTATTGAAAATATGTTTGCATTAAAATATTGTACAAGGTTAAAATATACATTTGGTATTAGCGCAATTATTGGCTTCAGGTGGACTCTTTTATGGTCAGGGGTTTGGATCAGGACTTTGATAAGCCTTGTTATAGTGGGAGATATGCAATATTGATTCTTCAGGTGAAGAGAAATGTCAAGCAATTCGAAAATAGAGATTGAGAAATTTAATGGGAAACATTTTGAGCTATGGAATATCAAGATGGAAGATCTTTTGGTAGACAGAGATCAGTGGGTCACGGTGGATCCAGGTATTGTACCTACATGAACACCAACAAATGACTGGAAAAATTTGGATCAAAATATGAAGCGCATAATCCGATTGTGTCTCTCAGATTCAATATTACTGAATGTGTCAGGGGAAACTACATCTAGGGATTTATGGGATAAGTTGGGAAACTTGTATCAGTCTAAGTCCCTGGTAAATAAATTTTTCCTGTGGAACAAGTTGTATAACCTGATTATGAGAGATGGAGACTTTGTGGCAGAGCATTTGAACACCTTCAACACTGTGGTAAATCAGTTGTTATCTTTTGAGATTAAAATTTCAGATGAAGATAAATGCATTAGTTTACTGTGCTCTTTACCAGACTCGTGGTATAGTCTGGTTTTGGACATAGGAAGTAATAAAACTACCTTGAGTTTTGATGATGTGGTCTCCATCCTTTTTGTCATAGGATATGCGGCGGAAGAACATGGAAGTACAGAGAACAAATGCATTATTTGCAAGAGGATGCTCCTAGGATAGAAATAGATCTAAGTCTAAGGGTAGATATAAATCTCTTGAAAAATTTGTAAAAATATGTTGGAGATGTGGAAAATAAGGGCACTTCAAGAAGCAATGTAGATCCAAAAGCGTTGAGAAAGTGAAGGGATATGAAGGTGCTCCCTCTACAAAAGAAAAAACCTCCAAGGAAGAAGGAGGGGTTGTGTACTTGGCTTCTTCAAGAACACATACAGATCATGAGGCATGGTTAGTTGACTCGGGTTCATCCTTTCATATGACTCCCCATAGGGATTAGTTCTGTGAATATGAAAGGTATGATGGAGGTAATGTTTTCCTAGGTGATGACTCGACAACCAAAATCATAGGACGAGGAAAATTCAAGTTGAGGCTCATATATGATAGGATTAAAACACTTCCTAGTGTTCTTCACATCCCGAGATTGGCCAGAAATTTGATTTCTGTAAGAAAAATGGATGATGTAGGGGTAAAAATGGTATTTGAAAAAGAAACCTGCAAGATGGTTCAAGGATGAATGGTGTTGTTGAAGGGATTTCATATTGGAACTTTGTATAAGCTGCAAGGAAGCACTATTAGTAATGGGTGTGATAATTCCATTGTTCATGATATTGGAGAAGAAGAAGAAAAAACTCCTATAGTCTTTGGAGAAAAGGTTATGATGTGGAATCAAACACTGGGGCATATCAGAGAGAAGGGTCTTTGACTATTACATGGTAAAGGTATGGTTGAAGGTATGTCTAACTTCTCTTTGGATTTTGATTTATGTGAACATTTTGTATATGGGAAGCATAGTTGGGTAAGATTCCCCTCTGGTGTAACGAGGGCAAAAGGAATTTTACAGCTAGTGCACAGTGATGTGTTTGGACCTATGTTGGTTCTATTATTGAGAAAATAAGTGTACTATGTCTCATTTATAGATGACTTCTCAAGGAATGCTTGGATATATTTCTGCAGGAATAAATATGAAGTCTTTGACAGGTTTAAGAGTTTAAGGCTCTTGTTGAGAATCAAATTGAGAAAAAAATTAAGGTGTTGAGGATAGATAATGGTGGAGAGTTCTGCGGGAATGAATTTTAAGAATTATGTAAGAACTATGGTATAGAAAGGCAGAATAATAATCCATATACACCTCAGTAGGATGGATTTGCAGAAAGGATGAATATGATGCTGATGAAAAAATAAAGGTGCATGCTTAGTGGTGTCAAGTTAGGACAAGAATTCCGGGCAGAGGCAGTGGGTATTGCACGTTACCTGGTCAACATATCACCCTCATTAGCACTAGATGACAAGACTCCACAAGATGTATGGAATGGTAAGAAACCTTATCCCACACATCTCAAGGTATTTGGCTGTGATGCCTATGTTGATGTTCCAAAGAAAAACATGAGTAATCTAGATAAGAAGGCTGAAAAGTGTATCTTTATTGGGTATAAATATGGTCTCAAAGGTTATAAGATTTGGAACCCAGAAACTAAGAAGGTTGTGTATAGCCGAGATGTGGTATTTAGAGAAATGAAGGATGTTGTCAAACAGGAAGTCCTACAAAGTAAGGAACAACCAAATAAAATAGAGTTTGATCCAAAGGATGATGAATTAGACTCTACAGAAGAACATGAATAATAAGAAGAAGAACCTCATACTCCAATATTGAGGAGAATGGTGCAGGAAAAAATTCTAGCGGAAAGATATACTCCATATAATTTCCGTTCAAATTTTTCTTTGTCTATTACTAATGATGATCCTAGAAATTTTAGGGATGCAATGGATTCATAGGATGGAAAAATATGGAAAAATGCCATGGTTGAAGAAATGACAACCTTGGATAAGAATGAGGCTTGGGATATAGTGGAGTTTCCGAATGGAAGAAATCCCATTGGAAACAAATGGGTATTTAAAAGGAAGTTGAATGCATAAGGAAAAGTGGAGAAATACAAAGCTCGGTTAGTAGAAAAGGGTTATTCCCAGGTTGAGGGAATTGATTTTGGTGAGATCTGTTCACCTGCATACAAGTTAACTTCTATTAGATTTATTTTATTTGTTGTTGTTGAGTTTGATTTTGAAGTAGAACATATATGGATGTAAAGACAACATTCCTACATGAGGATATGGAAGAAGAAATATATATGAAGCAACCATAAGGCTTTGTTATGAAGAGAAATAAGGAGCTGGTATGTAATATGAAAAAGTCCATGTATAGTTTAAAACAATAACCAAGGATTTGGTATCAAAAAAAAGTCCCTATATGGTTATAACAATCACCAAGGATGTGGTATCAAAATTTTGATATTTATATGCTAGGACTTGGCTTCACAAGAAGAAAGAGGATAAATGTGTGTATCTTAAATTAATTGGTGATCATTTGGTTTATTTGGTATTGTATGTGGATGACATGTTGCTAATAGGAAATGACAATGAGATTATCTAGTATGTGAAAACTTAGTTGTCCTCTAAATTTGACATGAAGGATCTTGGTGATGCAAATTTAATTTTGGGCATGGAAATTAAAAGAGATCGGAAAAACATAAAACTATGGTTAAATCAGAGAAAACATGTAGAGATAATATTGCAAAGGGTTAATATGCAGGAATGTAAACTGGTCAGGGTCCCTATTCCTGTAGGTGTAAAGTTATCTGCGGATCAGTGTCCCAAGACACATGAAGAGGAGGAGGACATGTCTCGTGTTCCATATGAAAGTGTGGTTGGCAATTTGATATATGCAATGGTTTGTACTGGACCGAACATTTCACATGCAGTGGGAGTTTTGAGCATGTATATGTCAAAACTAGGAAAGGAGCATTGGACAACAGTAAAGAGGGTTTTCAGCTATTTGGCACTACTAGTTATGGATTGTTCTACCAAGGAAGAACAGGTTTGGAAATAGTGTTGGACATACATGGCTTTATGGATTCAGATTGGGTTGGAGATCTGGATTGTAGAATATCTACAAGCGGGTATGTGTTTAACCTATTTGGAGGAGCAAACAATTGGATGAGCAAAAGACAGTCTGTAGTGGCACTTTCAACTACAGAAGTTGAATACATGGAAGCCACTCATGAAAGAAAGGAATAAGTATGTTTACAAATATTGTGGTCAAGTATTGGGTTGGTACAACAAGTTCTAAGGATAGAGTGTGACAATCAGAGTGCATCTTTTCTGGCGAAGAACCCAACTTATCATTCAAAGAAAAAACATATTGATGTTCAATATCACTTTGTGAGAGGCATGGTTGAAGAAAAGAAGGTGTTACTGATGAAGGTGGACACTTTGAAGAATTTTGTAGATTCATTAACAAAATATGTGAGCATTTAGAATTTCTCTTGGTTCAGAGGATCTATGGGCATTGCTACCCTAGATTGTTGACTATGTAACCATGTAACCCCCTGTATGCAAAGAAAACAACAAGTGGGATAATTTTGGATATTGTTATATTCTTTGAAAAACTAGAACAAGTTTCTACATTGCACCAAGTGCGTAGGGGGGCTCTTCCCCCTTGTGTCGGGGTTTGGGGGTAGTCCCCCCCAAAAAAACAATTCCTCAGTTTTCGTGTCCATTTTTGGGCGGTTTTTTGGCACATGGTTTTTCACTGATGGTTTTCTATTTTCAATTAAGGAATTAGGGTTGTTGATTAATCCAGGTCATTGGATTAGGGTTTTGGATGTCATTAGCTCCTATATGTATATTATATTGTAAACAATGTATGATGTGAATGAATATAGAATATGTTGGTTTTCCCAATTTTGGTTTCCAGGCAAAAAATATCAGTGTAATGTGTGTATTTTCCATTGTATCTTTTCTGTTCTTTTATTAAAAATATGTTTACAGTAGAATATTGTACAAAGTTAAAATCTATAGTTGGAGCACAGGAGGAGATCCATATTGTATTGGATCAATTCTTAGAGATGCCAGCTGACAAAGTGGTGGATGGAATTATCCACTATGGAGGTCGCACATATGTAGTTCCTAAGCCCGTGATTAAGGAGAAGATCACGAGGGCTATGTGTGATTCATCTTTGGCAGGGAATTATGGGTACTCCTATGATTATGAGGCACCACAGGTGACATGGATACTTTCCAAGGAAGTATTTAGACTCTAGGGATTACTTGAGTACATTGACAGTGATCGAGGTAGCAGATTGCCTAGCATAGTTTGGAAGGAGCCAAACAAAGTTATAGTTACAGAGTTGATTCCTAGTATGTGGCTTCAATAAGATGTTGGCATACTAGGGACTTGTCTCATTTTGACTCAGATGGTTACCAGTATGGCACCACAATAAATAGTAGGTATTGGGAGTGGTGGACTTCCAATTTGGTAGTGGGATCCAAGAATTCATCTCTGTGATAGATTGATGAGGATGATGATCGACAGAGTCATGGAAGTGATTGGTATACTTTATTTTTGGGGTGTCAGTAGAGGGGAAGTGGATACTTACTCTATATGGCAGTACAAACTCAAGGCTATTCATGGATTTGCATGATTATATTTCACTGAGATGCCTTCATAGGGGAGGATCCAAGATAGTGGTTTCAGTCCCTTTAGAGCATTTAGCTTGGGGTTCCAGAAGAGGAGAATGAAGACTGGTGTTGGTCTACCAATGTTGATCAAAGTGATGCAGCGTCAACATGGTGGTACTTTTTTGGGATTAGTTTGGGACCCTAGGATTACATGGTTTGAAATTTCATCTACTATTAGAGAGGAGAGCACCAATTTTGACCTTCCAGAGTTTTCTTTTGGGAGGATTAGGAGTGGTTTATTAAAGGAGCGGTCTTCCGAGGAGTTGACCGAGTTTATGCAGCTTATGATTTCTTGTCTTATCAGGAGAAGTCATGTGGATTATGGTATTTTCACCATATAGACCAATAATATGAGTAGAGGGTGCGTTATGTCATACATACTAGTGTGGGATCCTAACAACTTTACCTTTTACGAGGTTTTTGTGTTTAGGGACTCTGTGGACAATATGTTGGGGGATTGTCTAGAAACTTCTTGGGTGATTTCAACAACCTGGGGGTGTTGTAGTATTAGGTATTTTCCATTTGATACTTGGAGGCTAGGTGTTGTGGATGCCCAATCAACTTCTGACCACATAGACTTCTTTGTGATGTCTAATTTTAGAGTTGGTTTAGTTGAATTGACTGGGATATATTGGCCAGATATGATCCTTGATAGTAGGGATGATTCTTTGACGCTTCACAACTTATGGATGTAGGTGTGGAGGATACATTTTAGGTAGGAGGATCATATATTTATGATCAGAGTGGCGCAGGGACCGATCCAAAAGAATCTAAGGAATGCTGGCAGAGGTCTAGGAGGATCTGGAACACTCACAGAGGTCCCAGGGGATCAAAAAAACCTCAAAATTTGACCATTTCAAACGTTTGTGAAAACAATATTGATGCAGGAGCATCGAAGAACGCCAAATCACGCACCTAGCCAAAGAGATAGTTGGACGTGTAGATGAAATTAAATATGTTTTTGTGAAAACATTTTGAAATATCAAATCTGAAGCATCAATGTAATAGAAAGGAGGAAAGTACAGTTGCATTTACATCTAAATATCCAAACTGATTTTGGAGCGTATGTCCCTATTTGTGCATGTAATAGGAATTTAATTCTATTTAATGCAAGTAGGTATATTTAATTTAGTAGATTAGACAGTTTAGGAGCATAGGAGGGAAAACAGATGATAGACACCGTCACCTAGTATCTTAAATATAACTCATTCATTATTCAGAATTTTGTAAGCTGTAGAGTTGCAGAGGAGAAGAGGAGAATAGATAATTTTATGCGTTCTGGTTGTTGTTATTTACCATGTATAGGAGAACTGGAATTAATAGAAGAAATATTTGATTCCAATCTATGTGCTTGTTATGGTTGTTGGAACCGCCTGTTGAATGATATGTTGTAGGCTAGTTTATATTCTTTGTATGCATTTTCTTTCAATGCTATGTGTGTGTGTATGTTCTATAATTCTATGTTGAATGTTTGAATTCTGGATAAGGGGAGAATGAGTTTCATTTGTTTCTCTTTCTGAGAAATCCTGCAAAGAGTGCAGTATAGGGTCTGCAAGGAGTGCGTCGACCAAGCTATGAGTTTCATCTCAGAACTCTCAGAGGAGATTCAAATTGTGTTTTTATAGGCCGAAGTACAAGGTTAGCTCAGAACCATGCAAGGTGTGTGCAGGTTGGGTGAGGTCTGGGATTTTTACCAACTCAAGAGGGATATTGAGAGACTGTTGTTGCAAGAGGTGTACAGAGTCGAATACCCAAATAACCAGAGATTATTTGAAAATCACCGCAAGGAGTGCATCCAGGGACCCTTTTGGAAGCCTTGAGTTTGCAAGTGAAAGCTCAGAAGGGATATAACCTCTGAAGTGTTCAAAGGGAGGTGCAAGTTGAAATCATCTCACAGAAGTCAATTTCAGGAGAGAGGATGCCAATTCATTTGGCCAGAAGTCCTTGAGAAGATGGATCGTATGGTGGAATCGCTTCAAGAGGAAGTGTCAAATTTCTGTGACTCGTTGGATCTTGTGGAAAAGCAGAAGGATTAATACCGAGTTTCTTTCAACACTCTTAAGCTCAGTGACATAGACCTATCGTCCCTCGGGCCGCGATCCGCTCACAGGATCGTTCTTTATCTCCCTCGAGCTGAATCAACTCTTTAGATTCCCTACTGGAATCACAAATTATCGATCCGCAGGTCCTTTTTGGTGGCTTCCTTGTGCGAACAACACTAGGCGTAAGCTCCCCTTCTCCATGAGACCACAACGATGTGGCCAAGGCCTAACCCAAAAGGTGTTTGTCACAACTCGCAACTCATGAGTTCGTGATTCGAGGCTCCCGAATCTCCCTTTTCAATCTCGTGATACCCAAAATGTCGATACGGGTATAGCTCTTCCCCTGTCACAGCCTTCCTTGCACGACCACCAGCTAGGCTAAGCACTAGCACCTCTCACTACTCACTGCTTCATGAGTTCAAAGGTTGAACTCTCATTCCTTCCTTGTGTGATCCTATGAGACTTGAAAGTCAACAAAGGTTGACCTCCCTTTTTCACTTCTCGCAACTTTCCACTTCACGAGTTTCAATGTCGAACTCTTGCGCTCTTATCTCGCGAATCCCTGAGATGTGATAAGTCAATGGGTGTTGAATCCTTTCACTAGGTAACACGTGTCCACCTATCTATTTCTCGGGCCCACCTTGTGTTTCTGCCATGTGTCTCTTATGCCCAACTTCGACACTTCACAACTTTGCTTCCCGAAGCGCTACCTCCTTTGTATCCCGACACCCGAGGTGTCGAGATCCCGAACTCCTCGCTACTCCTTATCGCAACTTGTAACTTCGGGACTTCTAGGACAAAATTCTCGACTTCATATCCGTCAATATGCTGAAATGTCGAAATTCTGACACATCATCCATGTGGGTCCCACAATGGAACTTCCCACCTTTTGGAGTTTCGGACTTCGCAACTTCGTGAATCCTGATGCTAATCTTTTGGATTTTCAACCCACGAAACCTCTAAATGAGATTACGTGAGTGATCCAACGGCCCCTGTTGGCTCATATCCTGCGGCTGTCCTAGCTCCTCACGATTTCGCCACTCGCGACTTGGAGCACCCAATCTTTGGACTCTCACCTTGCGAAACTCCGAGTTCGCGAGATCCCTTGATCTATACCACCTGTCCTCCTACGATGGATGGTTGCGATTCTCTCATGACTTCAACACTCGTGAGTTGAAGGACTTCCCTTTCTGACCTCCGATGTCCAAATGCCCGATATGGGTGATATCGTGACACGTTTCCGCTCTCAGATGAACGGCTCAGATTCTTTCACTATTTCGGGACTTCACCTTTCGCAACCTCGGGAATCTTGATGTAAAGGTTTTAAAATGTAACTCCCCTGCTCCTTTGCATGATCTGATGGTTCTCGGGACTTCAAGAATTATCCATGGAGAATTATGATCATCCAATTCCTCCTTGAAAATTCTTGCGAAATGAACAAAGTGTTCTTCCACGAAACGTATCCACCTGCAAAACAATGTCGTTGCGCCTCCTTACAAAAATTCAAGGCACTAGCCCTCTTGAGCTTCTCTTCGACAAATTCGAAGATTCTATCCTTTATGAGCTTTCTCCACAACTAAAGTCTTCAAAAAGACTCCTATGTGCACTCCCTGCGGCAATTCTTCAAAATACTTCCAAGTATTTGAACCTCTTCGACTTTGCGCACTCCCTGCGACAACAATCTTTCAACAACTCCCTCAGATTGTAACTCTGAAACTTCACTCAGCCTGCGCACTCCTTGCACAACTCTTGTACTTAACTTGCACTTCTGTGAGAATGAGAACAATGCTATTCCTCCTGAGTTTGCAGAGACAAACTCTGACTTCTGACAATGCACACCTTGCGGACAATTTCACTGCACTCCTTGCAGGAAAACTCTTGCTCAGACAGAGAAACAATTGAAACTCATTATTTACTCTCTTAGACTTCGAATGCTTAACATGAAATCATACATACATGGAATAAAATAAAATGTATATCAGAAAGAGTAAAACAATCATGAGCATAACATTCAATCATGCATACACAGAAAGTATTTGAACACCATGAGTCTGGATCAAAGCTTCATATATTAATCTCATAACTTATGTACATGGGTTCTTCTACACAGCTTTTTGCTTCTTCTTCTATATTCTCTCTTGATCATGCTAATGTTACAATGATACAAGTGAGGGTGTCTATATCTGTTTTCCCTCCGGCTCCTAAAACTGTCTAATCTAAGAATTCAAAGCTACCTACTTACATTTACTAGCATAAATGCCTTGTAGTCCTTCAGACAAGAGCGAGACGGTCAAGGTCTGATTATAATTTACAAGTATGCCCTTTCTTAATTATCTCATTTAAGTTTGGCGTATCCATCTTCAAAACATTTCAAACAATTCATCATGTGCCAAAATGTGTTGGCGTTTGTCGTCCACTCGCTTGTTGTTGGCGATGCTCCTACATCACACTCCCTCGCTTGAAAATTTCCATGGGCTCCTATCCATGAGTTGTCGCATAGTCTGTCCATGCTTCTGGATCTCTATTTTATTATCCCAGCTAGCATCTTCAACTGGATGTCCCTTCCACTAGACCAAATATTCAAAATATTCCCTTCTTCTGGTCCTTTTGCTAACTCTTTTGTCCAGTATGCTTTCTATCTGTGGTTTCTCTGCAAATGGCATCTGTTTAGTCCATTGAACCTCTGGTTGTTCATTACTTTCTTCTTCTTCCTCAGCTTTCTAAGGGTACAAATCTGAGATGTTGAAGATCGGAGAAATTCCGATCCCATCGGGTAATTCAATCTCATAAGCATTTGCCCCAAATTTCTTCAAGACCTTACATGGTCTGATCTTTTTCAACTTCAGTTTGTTATATGTCCCCTTCAGGAACCTTTCCTTTCTCAAATGTGCCAGAATCAAATAACCAACATCAAATTGAAGTTGTCTCCTGTGTTGATCTGCTCTATACTTATACTCTTGGCTCAAGTTTTTCAATCACTCCTTCACCTGGCTGTGAAGTTCCTTCATTGCTTCGGCAAAAGCTTTTGCACTAGCACTTCTTATCTCATCCCGTTCTGAATCCCTTAATTCTGAAACTCCTCTTGGCTGCATCTCGTAAACAATCTGGAATGGACTCCACCCTATGCTTCTGTTAATTGAATCATTATAAGCAAATTCCGCCTGTGGCAGAATATTGTCCCACTGACCATGGTGTTCTGTCACCAAACTCCTCAGCAAGGCTCCCAAACTTCTGTTAACAACTTCTGTCTGTCCATCCGTCTGAGGATGATAAGCTGAACTGAATGACAAGTTAGTTCCTAGCTTTTTCCATAAGGTTCTTCAGAAGTGTCCCACGAACTTGGTGTCTTGATCCGAAACTATGCTCCTTGGTAAGCCGTGAAGTCGAATGACTTCTTTGAAAAACAGATTCGCAAGGTGAGTTGCGTCACTGGTTTTCTGACACGGTATAAAATGTACCATCTTAGAAAATCTATCTACCACTACAAAGATCGAGTCAAACTCTCTTTGTGTTCTCGACAGCCCCAATATGAAGTCCATGCTTACCGTATCCCATAGCCTCTCTGGTATGGGTAACGGTTGATATATGTGATATACCTAGGGAGGTAATATGGGGTACCTAGGGAGGTACCCAATGGGAATGTAGTTATGTGTTATTAGTGGAAATCATTTAATATATGGGAATGTGGTCATTCAATGTAAGGTGGACTAGGTCCACTATATTAATAAAGTCTCACTATGGTAGTTGGATGTAATAAATGTGAGAAGGCTCTCTAGAAGGTTTCTAGGAGATAGGGAGAGCTATATAAAGAAGTCTAGGCAATGTAATGAAACATAGTGAAGAATATTGTGATTGTACAAGCTAGGATTGCTTGAGGAGTTTTATCCTTCCATAAGGATTAATATATGGTGTTACCCTACCTCAAG
>ML778195.1:326802-360383 GCA_009831015.1 Picea engelmannii | reverse complement strand
CTTCCATAAGGATTAATATATGGTGTTACCCTACCTCAAGGGTTTTCTCTATTTCTTGTGTTCATGATATGGTGAATGGTTTATGGTTTATTCTTGGTTATTTCTGAAGTATATTTGCAGATCTGGTATAGGTACTTAACAATATAAGCTTGCATTCTGCCTCTTCCCTTTTGAATGCTGACAAATTCAACATCTTTCCATGAATCTTTTGACGTCTTCTCTCATTCCTAGACAAAAATATGACTCATTTAGCTTTGAGAACGTCTTTTCATGACCGAAATTCTCGACCAATCCTCCACTATGTTTCTCATTCAACAGATTCTCCCTCATGGAGCCCTTCGGAATACATAAATGATTGCCCTTAAACAGTAATCCTTCCTGGATCATGTATTATATGCATTGTCTTCTGTCCCAGAGAATTGGATTCTCAGTTGCTTCATACGCCTCCTTAAAATCTTGATCATCTTTGTACATGTCTCTGAGATCATCAAAACCCAGTGTTTTGACCCTGAACTCCTGCAGCAGCAAACATTTCCTGCTCAAAGCATCAACAACTTTGTTAGCAGTTCCAGAAATATGCTTAATTACAAAAGTAAAGTTCTAAATGTATTCAACCCATTTAACATGTCTTTGATTCAACTTCTTTTGTTGAGTCACAAATTGTATAGCATGATTGTCACTTATAAGACAAACTCCTTAGGAATCAAATAATGTCTCCATTTCTTCAATGCCTGAATAATAGCATAGAACTCCTTGTCATACGTGGAGTATTTCACTTTCGTTTCATTCAACTTCTAGTTGAAGTATGCTATCGACCTGTCTTCTTGGCTCAAGACTGCCCCTATTGCAAATCCACTTGCATCACATTTTACTTGAAATGTCTTTTTTAAATTAGGCAACACCAAAATTGGTTGTTCCGTGATTTTCTTCTTCAAAAAATTAAAACTTTTCTCAACCTCTTCTGTCCAGTGAAAGGACTTTTGTCTCTTCTTCACTGTGTCCATCATCGGTGCACTAATTCCACTAAAATTCTTGATGAACTTCCTGTAGAAACTAACCAATCCATGAAAACTTCTCACCTCAAATATACTCTTCAGTGATGGCCAATTCTTAATTACTTCCACCTTATCTGGATCCATCCTCAACTTATCTGCAGAAATAACAAATCCCAAATAAATGAGCTCTGTCTTCATGAATGAGGATTTCTTCATGTTTTTCAGCAACTTCTCTTGCTGTAATATCTTCATCATTGTAGCCAAATGTTTCAGATGCTCTACCTCTATTTTACTAAAAATCAGTATGTCATCAAGATACACAGTGACAAATTTTCTGATGAAATCCTTCAGGACTTCATTCATCAACCTCATGAAGGTACTTGGCACGTTCGGTAAGACAAATGACATAACAAGCCATTCATACAACCCTTCATTAGTCTTGAAGGTTGTCTTCCATTCATCTTCTTCCCTCATATGAATCTGATGATATCCACTTTTCAAATCAATTTTTGAAAAACATTTCACCCCACTCAAGCAATCCATCAGATCATCCATCCTTGGCAATGGAAATATGTACCTGATGGTTATATTGTTGATTTCTCTTGAGTCAGTACACATCCTCCAGCCTCCATCTTTCTTCAGACTGAGCATTGTCGGAACAACACATGGACTCAAGATTTCTCTAACCAACCCTTTGTCCATTAAATCATGGACCTGCCTTTTGACTTCTTCATTGTCCTGCGGCGTCAATCTGTACGTTGGTTTGTTTGTTAAACTAGCTCTAGGTATGAGATCAATATGATGACTTACACTTCTGATTGGTGGCAACGAACGAGGTAGTTCGTCCACTACTATGTCAGCAAATTCCTCCAATAACTCCTGGATTTCCTCTGGTAGATCATCCACCCTTGTACTGGTTAAAACAATTTTAGGCTTCCTAACCACAATGAATTGCGGTTCTTCCTTGTTCTTAACCTCTGTAAGAAGTTCCTTCCCACTCATGAGAAGTACAACATTGCTTACTTTAGGTTTTACTTCCTTGTCTTTGATTAGAAGCAACATGTGAGTTCTCCCATTCTTCTCTAGGGTGTATGTGTTCTTCCTCCCATCATGAATCACATTTCTTTCATATTGCCACGGTCTACCCAGAAATAGATGACAAACATCCATGGGAATACCATCATAGAGTATTTCATCTCTATATCCACCTATCTTAAATTCAACTAAACATTGTTTAGTGACATTTACCTAATGTCCTTTTTGTAGCCACAAAAATCTGTACGGACTTGGATGTTCAATAGTCTCCAGCTCTAGCTTTTCTACCATCTATGTAGAAATGAGATTATCTCTACTACCACTGTCCACGATGACTTTGCATGCCCAATATTTGGTCTTGCAAGTGGTCCGAAAAGGTCTGTTCCTTTGGACCAAACTCTCCACCTCCTTCTTTGGTGTTAAGAGAACTTTTTGCATCATCAGCGATCTTTTGCCTTCAACATCTTCTTCCTCAACATTCTGCCTCTGTGCTTTGCCAATGTGAGTCTCACCACCTTCGTTCTTTCTGTCTGGACACTCATAAGATTTATGTCCGACCTTTCCACATGTGAAGCATTTCACTACTCCACCTCTTCCTCTTCCTCTACCTCTAGTATGAGAAAAAATGTTTCCATCAGCATACTGACCTCTCTGTTCAGTATGATTCCCTCTCTGTGAGCTTCCACCTCTCTCAGTTTGAGTTTGAGGTTTATTCCATTCTTCCTTGGGTTTCTGATTTCTATCCTGGGCAACTAATTTTCCTCTAGGTTGACTTCTGCCTCAGCCTCTTTGACCTTGTTTTCAGCTCAGCTTCTCTTCGGCTTTTAGAGCCATCTGATAAGCATATTCCATCGTTCGGATGGTCATCATTCTCATCTCATCCTAAATGTCATATCTCAGACCATTCATATACCTAGCAACCTTTTCATCATCACTTTCGCGATGACCTTCCCTGACGTTTAGCCTGTAAAATTCTTCAGTATATTCCTTCACTGTCGTTAGCTTTTGTCTCAAATTTTGCATTCTCCGAAACATAGTAATTTGGTAGTCCCTGGGAATGAATTTCACCTTCATCTTTTTTATCATCCTATCCCAAATCTTGATCTTCTGCTTGCCCTTGCAGTGTCTATCAGCTTGTAGCTCATCCCACCACAATGTTGCATGTCCTTTCAATCTTGTGATAGCATGTTTGACCTTTTTGTCCTCCTCGACATCTTCATAGTCAAAATATGTGTCCATAGCTCTAATCCAGTCTAGAAGCTTTTCATCATCCAGGTTTCCTTCATATACTGGAATATCCATTTTTTCCTTAGCACCCATTCTTGCAACAACCCTAATCAAGCATTCATTTGCTGCATCTTTTGTTGTAACTTCTTCTCTTTCATGTCCAGCTTCATCTTCACTTTCAGATTCACTGACATCTCCAACACCAGTTGTGCACCTTTGTGTTGTCTCCATGTCCTTGAGTCTAGAGTGTATGTCACGCATCTCTCTTTCCATGGCTGGATTTGGCACCTGCCTACCCCTTCCTCTTGGCATTTCCCTTTCCTCTGGCGGATCGGGTGTTTTCCTGTCTCTTCTTCTCGGTGGCATGGCTGAGATTTATTTCTCTCTTTCCCTATCTGAAGTATACAAACAGAGTCAAGATATGATACCTCACTGATGCAGACCTAAATGCCCTCGAGCTGAAATTCGCTTACAGGATCATTCTTTATCTCCCTCGAGCCGAATCGGCTCTTTAGATTCCTTGCTGGAATCACAAATTATCAATCCACGGGTCCTTTTTGGTGGCTTCCTTGTGCGAACAACACTAGGTGTAAGATCCCCTTCTCTTTGCAACCACAGCGCTGTGACCAAGGCCTAACCCAAAAGGTGCTTTCCGCAACTCGCAACTCACGAGTTCATGAGTCGAGGCTCTTGACTCTCCCTTTTCAATCTCGCGATACCCAAAATGCTGATATGGGTATAGCTCTTCCCCTGTCAGCGCCTTCCTTACGCAACCACTGGCTAGGCTAAGCGCTAGCACCTCTCACTACTCACCATTTCGTGAGCTCAAAGGTTGAACTCTCGTTCCTTCCTTGTGCGATCCTCTGAGACTTGAAATTCAGTGAAGGTTGACCTCCCTTTTGCACTTCTCGCAACTCGCCACCTCGCGAGTTTCAATGTCAAACTCTTGTGCTCTTATCTCGCAAATCCCCAAGACGCGAGAATTCAACGGGTGTTGAATCCTTTCACTAGGTAACACGTGTCCACCTGTCTATTTCCCGGGCCCACCTTGTGGTTCTGCCACGTGTCTCTTATGCCCAAATTCAACACTTCGCAACTTCACTTCTCGAAGCGCTACCTCCTTTGTATCCCGACACCTGAGGTGCCAAGATCCTGAACTCCTCACTACTCCTTATCGCAAATCGTGACTTCAGGACTTTCGGGACAAAAGTCTCGACTTCCTATCTGCCGATATGTCGAAATGCCAAAATTCTGACATGTCGTCCACGCGGGTCCCACAACAGAACTTCTCGCCTTTTGGAGTTTTGGACTTCACGACTTCGCGAATCCTGATGCTAAGCTTTTGGCTTTTCAACCCACGAAACCCCGAAATCAGATTACATGAGTGATCCAATAGCCCCTGTTGGCTCAGATCCTATGGTTGTCCTAGCTCCTCGTGAATTCGTCACTTGCGACTTGGAACACCCAATCTTTGGACTCTCACCTTGTGAACCTCTAAGTTCGCGAGATCCCTTGATCTCTACCGCCTGTCCTCCTTCGATGGACTGCTGCGATTCTCTCACGACTTTTCCACTCGTAAAGTTGAAGGACTTCCCTTTCTAACCTCCAATGTCCGAATCCCTGATATGGGTGATCTCGCGACACTTGTCCGCTCTCAGATGAACGGCTCATATTCTTTCTCTATTTTGAGACTTTGCCTTTCGCGACCTCACAAATATTGATGTAAAGGTTTTAAACCGTAACTCCCCTACTCCTCTGCACAATATGATGGTTCTCGGGACTTCGAGAATTCTCCATGGAGAATTTCGACCGTCCAATTCCTCCTTGACAATTCCTGTGAAATGAACAAAGTGTTCTTCCATGAAACTTATCCACCTGCAAAACAACATCATTGCGCCTTCTTACAACACTTCAAGGCACTAGCCCTCTTGAGCTTCTCTTCGACAAATTTGAAGACTCTATCATTCCTGAGATTTATCCACAACTTGAGTCTTCAAAAAGACTCCTGCACGCACTCCCTGTGGCAATTCTTCAAAATACTTCCAAGTATTTGAACCTCTTTGACTCTACGCACTCCCTGTGACAACAGTCTTTCAACAACTCCCTCAAGTTGTAACTTTGAGACTTCACTCGGCCTGTGAACTCCTTGCACGGCTCCTGTGCTTAACTTGCACTTCTGTGAGAATGAGAACAATGCTATCCATCCTGAGCTTGCAAAGACGAACTCTGACTTCTATCAACGGACACCTTGCGGATAATTTCACTGCACTCCTTGCAGGAAAACTCTTGCTCAGATAGAGAAACAATTGAAACTCATTCTTTACTCTCTCAGACTTCGAATGCTTAACACGAAATCATACATACATGGCATAAAAGAAAATGTATATTAGAAAGAGTAAAACAATCATGAGCATAACATTCAATCATGCATACACAGAAAGTATTTGAACACCATGAGTATGAATCAAAGCTTCATATATTAATCTCACAACTTCTATACATGGGTTCTTCTACACAGCTTTCTACTTCTTCTTCTCTATGCTCTCTTGATCATGCTAATGTTACAATGATACAAGTGAGGGTGTCTATATCCATTTTCCCTCTGGCTCCTAAAACTGTCTAATCTAAGAATTCAAAGCTACCTACTTACATTTACTAGCATAAATGCCTCTTAGTCCTTTAGATGAGAGAGAGACTCTCAAGGTATGATTACAATCTAAAAGTACGCCCTTTCTTAATTATCTCATTTAAGTTTGGCCTATCCATCTTCAAAACATTTCAAACAATTCATCATGTGCCAAAATGCATTGGCGTTTGTCCTCCGCTCGCTTGTTGTTGGCGATGCTCCTGCATCACTCAGGAAGGATAGTGACCGTCATATCCGGATCAACAAGGGTCGTTGATCGCGTATGTGAACTCGCGTATCGAAGTTTGGGGAATGGAGTGACCAGTGGTTTGGGTTGAGTGTCATGGATTTCTGGTTGTCAAAATCCTGATACAACAAGGGTCATAGGATCGAGGGAGGCACACAGCCTTCAATCTCAATGAAGGCATGATTTCAGAGTCGGGATTTGTAGAGGGAGAGGAATGGTTGTTCGTTGTTCTCTCAAGTTGTGAAAGATGAATATTTGTGAGAATAGGTGGCAAGGACCCACTTTGTAAGTAGAGTAAATAGAGGTGACAGGTGGCATGAACCTATTTCTTTGGGTGGAGTCAACCTTCGTTGACATATCGCTTTTCGAGGATTCACAAAGGAAGAGCATGAGAGGTTGGTGCTCCAACTCGTGAACGCGCGAGTTATGAAAGGTTCTTGCATTAAGGCTTGGCTGTGGTCCTATTGGAAAAGCGACTGAACAGGGGGATTACACCTTAAGTCCATTCGCAATTTCATGTTTCAGATATTGTCAAGGGTTGTGGCATTGTATTCGAAGTGCCCAACTCATGAGACCTGAAATCCTTTGTGAGATTAAACAAGGAGTTCAGTTAACCCTTGTCATGGCTTAGAGAATATCCAACGTGGATCTCGGCCTAAGGGTAGGAGGTCTGCCCCAAATATCATTGTGTATAGCTCATTGTCATATTTCCAATGATGCAAACGGTGTGTTAAATGGATCTCATATGCAAACATTATGAGCAGTCAAAGTTTAGTCAAAATAGACAAAACGAGGGTGCCACATGGCAACACCAGAGGGTGACACATGGCATGATGACATGGCACATATCCATATAGAAATAGTGACGTGGAAGATTAGTTGGCACCCAGTCAGCAACTGAGTTGGCATCCAAGTGGTCTGGTTATGTGATGACACATGGCAATGGGTACTCAATGAGAAGTTGCCTGCCACTTGGCAACTTCCCATTAGCCAATATGGTGTATGTTGTGTAAAATTATTTTAGATTCTACAGGGTTCGACCACGTGACCTCCAATATCCATGCCTTAACAAAGCTTCGACAACCAACATGCCATAAGTTCAGACTTAACCATGATATGGAAATTTAATTATTTGAATTTAATATAGCATTTGGTTGGAGGGGAAAAGGGGTCGAGGGATAATCCCCCAAACCCTGGTTTAATGTTATTTTCATACGACCATGACCTGACCTATCCGTGGGGGATTAACATTTAAATTTGTGTGAGTTTTTTTTAGTTATATATATATATATATATATAACAAAACTATGTAACAAACCAATAACCACTAAACGTATATGCCAACAAACTATATGCATGGGAGGGAATAGAACCCATGAACCCACTAAATTTAGCGGTGGTTTTAACCACTAAACCAACCAGTCCACATTTAGTAGGATTCCCACAAATTTTGTAATTTATTTTCCACTATTTTTGGTTAGTTACAACCATGTAACAAATTGTAATTAAATTCTTGCCACTAATTTCGGTATTTTGTTAAGAGGGGTGGCTTATTTAATGGAACATACCCCAATGTATTGTACACAATTTTAATGTAGATTTTAGTCTCGTAAAGCATGACAAAAGTACGAAGGGTACAAGGCTACACTGTAGAGAATTGCAGGGGTTACCTTGATGGAATTTCAAGTATTTTTATATCAAAATTGCATGATTGTTCACCAGGAACTCAACGATGCACTCTGTTTCTGCATTTGAGCAGTGTACTTTTGGATAATCTTGTAAATTGTGTTTTGTAAGCTCCTTTTGTAATGTAATTTTGAAATTTTGAGATGATGAAGGACAATTATGTTATTTAAAGGGACTTTGAAGATGGAGCAATGTATATCAATTACATATGTGTTTGAGTTCTTTTATTTTATGTTGTATTATCTCATTTACAGTTCAAATTATTCATCATTTTATGGGTTTATGGATAAGTAAGACATTCACATGATATTTTGCTAATAGTCAAGTGATATTAATTTATATTCCTGAATCTAGTTGTATGTTTAGTATTTTCATATGAACTAATTGGCATCTAAGGATTCTTTGGGCTGAATTAATATCAGAGTTTGTTGATATTTAAGGATCATGTGGTGTCAAAACTCATGTGGCATTTTCAAATCAAGTTGGTATTAGAGCTGGTTTTGACATTTATTGGCAAGTGAATGCTTATGAGATCCAAATATAATCGAGGTTTGACAAGTCTTTTGCAAGTGAATGATTACAAGAGCCAAACTCAATATTGGTAAAGGAAAACTTGCAAGTTATAAGTCCGAAATTGGAAAAATATTCCGATGACATAAGATGGCTTCAGAAAGAGAAGAGGAAGATCAACCCATGACCATGAAGAGATCAAAGCTACACTTCAATCATTAAAAGAAGCAATAGATGAGTTAGAACGAAGAATTCAAAATCCTTTAAGTGGAGAATCTGGCTCATCATCATCATCATCATCAGTTTCTTCTAAATAAAGTAAAAATCCCCCTTCCCCTTCCTCATCATCACCATCAGTTTCTTCTAAATAAAGTAAACATTCTTCTCATCGAAAGAAGTCCTCTAAGAAGACTGACCATAATCTTCCTTTATTAAAATTGGATGTTAATTTTGAGTTGTCGACCTATGATGGAGAATTGAATGCATATAAATTCAACATTTGGATCAAGCAAATAGAGGTATATTGCAGGGTTCAAATTTTTGTGGACGAGGCTACAAAAATATAGTTAGTTTCTCTTCGACTAACTGGTACTAGCTTAATCTGGTGGGAGAGTAAGATGCAAGTTGATCTGGTTCAAAAGGGTAAAGTAATATCTTCTTGGGATAAGCTTACTAAGGATATAATAAAACAATTATATCCATTGAAACATACAAAAATGAAAACGATCGAGTGGAAGCATCTGAGATAAGGTAAAGGCCAGAATATTCAGGAATATACACAAGAATTCAAAAAGAAGGAATTATCCCTGGGAATTCCATTGTATACTCATGAAACTCTTTTGAAGTATATTGGTGGTATGCACTCATATCTTCTCCATACTATAATTATGTTCAACCCTACTAATATTGATGAAGTATCAGTTCAAGCTACACATCTTGAAGACAACAAAGGAAAACATGTTGTTGAGGATGTGTCAGGAGAGCCACATAAACAGAAGAGTAAGAAGACAACTACAATGAAGAAGGATGAAATGCAGAAGCCTACATGTTCTCACTACAAGAATAAAGGACATAATAAGAATCATTGTTGGAAGTTGCATCTAGAACTGAAGCCAAAGTGGGCTCAACCTAGAAAGGGTAAAAAATAGAACATGACCATAGTGCAGGATCTTGGATTAGATTCTGAGGATGAAACCAAGGTTGAAAATATGGGCATTAAAGGTAAATATTTTGTTGCAAGTTTCATTTCATGAATTTCTTCTACAAATACTAATGTAATCCCTGATGGAAGGAAAATAAATGACCCGTTTCATTTACAAGTTATCTCAAATCACACTAATATTGATACATTTTTTGATAGTGGATCACAAGTGAATCTTCTGTCAGAGAAAGTTGTTCAGAAGTTGGGATTGGAAACTAGGCCTCATCTGAGACCATATCCTTTGGGTTGGATTTGTGATAATGCTCGGGTATAGGTAACTAAGCAATGAAATTTACGGTTCACGATCACATCTAGTTTCATTGATGAGGTAGAGTTAGACATTGTTCCACTTAAAATTTTCGGTATGGTTTTGGGAAGTCCATACTTGTATGACAAAAATACATTTTTCTACAGGGAATAGAACAAATATCATCTCTTCAAGGATGGCATTGAGTTCATTGTGAGAGCTCATCGGGTGAAGAAAAATTTGACAGTTGTCACTACAAGGAATATGTTATCTAATTATATTTGCTTTGAGTACTTATTCTGAGGTTTTTCTATGCTATGTTGATATTTGGTTCCTAACATTTGGTATCAGAGCTCAAGGTCTTGGGGTTTCTCTGCTACACCTGAGAGACCTTGGAATTTTTTCTATAACTATTTTTCTACGACCTTTTAGAAGGAACCCCTTGGAAGATAATTATTATAAAGGTCAAGGTACATGTGGTAAAAATTTCAACTCCCGAGGTCCTATACTTTCAAATATATAGCCTGTGTAAGATAGGGTTCTGAAATCATCCTTAATTTAGTCATCTCGGAATTTTCGCTATAATTTTTTTTATGTAACATTTCAGACCCTTAAATCTACAGGATATTCATATAAATTATTAAGGTATCTATAATCAACATTTTCGCATCTGGCTCATCCTAATTTTGTATATACACCCTATGTAAGATATGGTATATGACTATTCATATTAACTAGTCTCAAACAACTCTTCTGGGTAAAACAATGATATCATCTTTAGTAAGTATCCAAATTAAATGAGACTAGTTGCATTGGACAGTGGATAGTCTGTAGTATTTCTGGTGCAAATTTCAGAACCAAATATCATATATTGTGATCTTGGCATGCTTTACAAGTACGCTCTTCTGGAAGGGAAAACAATCAGCAAGGTGTGGGGAAGTTACCATAACTTCCACTTATAAAATTCAATTTTGATCAGACTTGTGGCATTTCAAAATAAGACGTATCAAAGAACTACAAAAATAAAGTTTTAGATCCAGGAGGGCCGAAATTTTGGAGATACAGAAAAATAAATATTGTCTAGCAGAACCACCTCAAAATCAAGGTTTAAAAGTGATACTTGGCCAACATGCCACCAAAAAAGGGAACTTATACACCAATTAAGCCTCCAGATAGTCCTACTTGGACTCTTGATGAAGGTGAAGAAATGCATAGAGACATAAATGATTTACAAAAGAAAATAGTAACAAAAGATGAACTACAAGGGATGATTGATTCAACTGAAGCTAAGTTGGAGGAAATAATGGATACTAATATGGAGGGTTTAAAAAGGGATATCATGGAAGGATTGAAAAAAATTCTAATAGAGATGACACCTGAAAGTGAAAATGTATCCAATGAAATTCATGATGAGGACACAAGGAAGATGAATCAAGAATGGAGAAACTCCAACTTTAGGTTGAAGACCAACCACTTTCCTAAGATCGATATGAGGAATTTTTATGGCAAGGATCCAATCACATGGATACTTCAAATGGAGAAATTATTTGATCTACATGATGTGCCACATACACAAAAGGTACGAATTGCTTATTTATATTTAGAACCCAATCAATTTGTGTGGTATCGATGGATTTGTTCTCGCAAATCACTCGTCACTTGGACAATTTTCACAGAAGAAATGATAGCATGCTATGAGGATACAAGGAGCAATACCTTATTTAGCCAATTGATAAATCTCAAGAAAAAGGTTTCAGTTGCAGAGCACATTGATAACTTCCAAACATTGAAAATAAAAGTAGCGGATATTCCCGATGAGCACCTAATTGATGTATTCATAGAAACTTTAAAGGATAACATTCAACATTAGGTTCACCTTTGGGAACCCAAATCATTAGAGAATGCATTCAGGGTGGAAAGAAATGTTGAAAGTAAAAATATGGCTATGGCTACTAGAAGGACCACTCCTAAAATCTATTGAGAGAATAATGTTCCTTCTTCTAAAGCACCTCAACCTACAAGGTTGACACCTCAAAAATTGGAGGAAAGAAAAAAAAAAGGTTTATGATTTAATTGTGACAACAAGTATAGTAAGGGACATAAGTGTGGTGCGAATAAACTATTCTACATAGATTGTGAAGAGGAAGAAGAACAAGAACAAGAACAAGAAACATCTCAAGATGAAAACGTAGAAGCGATTTCTTCTGAAGATTTGACTCCCACGATATCATGTAATGCATTGGTTGGAATTAGCACTCCTCAAACCCTCAAGATCGAAGGATATATAAAAAAGAAAAAGGTTGTAACACTCCTATTTCCCCAACTTGTAATTAATCATAAAATAGGATTACCATGCTAAGGTATGTGGACAATGTAAATGTATTATTGTTAAACTATCCATAATTGACTATTGGGGGGTGAAGCCTTGAAGTACGAGCCATGATATCTCTAGAGGAAATAAATCAGTTAATAAAGAAAGGACCAGTGGTTGAATCATCAACCACCCCCATGAATGAAAGCATGGTCTAGCTGCAGGATGTCAACTTGAAGTACCAGAGAAACCTGCAGAATTGAGCTTCCTTCTGATAGAAGGAATAGGACAAGTCAGAAACCTTTCAGAGGAGGAAAGGTAAGATATATACAGAGACAAAAAGAGAGGAGATAGGGGACGAGAGAATAAGCTTGTAAGGGAGATGTGTGAACCCAAAGTAAGTGTCGAGAACCCGACCTGAAGGACCTGAACGTGAGCTTGATGCTGAAGAAGCATTTGATAAACCTTGTAGGGTCACTGTGAAAAAAAGAGTTTCTTTAAGAGATGGTGTAAATTCCATAGTGATATCATGGCTTGGAATGGGGGCAGCCAAAGTGCTAAGAATGAATACCTTTGAGCCTATGGTTGGGTGGAAAGGCACACACCCACAGTCAGTTGGTTGCATTTTGTAGTAGATAAGTATTCTCATACCCTATGAAATTAAGCTGTAATTATGTAATGAAATGGGATATACTATGAATGACCCAAGGATGTATATGTTTTCTTAATGGTTATACCGTATCTATTTATTCTTGTTTAAATTGTGTATTTAAGAAAGTATGGATTGGACATGTTTTGTATTTGTAAATGCTTGCGCCCTGTGGTGGCTTAAGCTAGATCCACGAACTGTGAGTTCATCGACCTTGGGCACAGTTTCATGTACGCATGTCGACACTCCTAGTCATTATGAGTCCCTTGGAGGAGGGAGTCTGTTAAATCTCGGGAGAGATAGTGCACGTATGCAGAAGATCTCTGTGAGGTAGGAAAAGACCAAGAACCACTTAAGTTATAGAGTTGAGGAATGAGCATAAGGGGTGCACAGAAGGATTATTCCAAGCATTGAGCTCAAGAGAAAGAGTGCAAAGATATTAATACTTTTAGATCTAACAAAGCTCAGGAAGAGTAGCGAGGCTGAAGTATTGAAAGGGAAGGTTCCCTTGTTTGGAAGATGAATGGACGAAATATGTTCAGAAGAATCCATGGTTTGTTGTGACCATTGGATATGGGAAAGAGCGTGTGAGTTAACCCTTGGAGTCATTCAGACTTCACGAGTTTAGCGAACTGACCAATTTCATCATAAGGGGGGTAAAATCCTTGAAGTCCCAAAGTTAACTCTAAGCCTTAGATCTAAGGACACCCAGGAACCATCTCAACCGTCATATCTAGGAGGTAGACGATAGTCAAGTAACCAAAACTACCCATGACTTAAGAATCTAACAGAGGAGATGGATTTGAGCCATTTAACTAGAGGAGAGGCCATCCCCGTCGTTATATAGACTCAAATACTCACTAAAGTTACCAAATCAAACACCAACCACTTGATTTAATCGACAGTTGGGAATCATTGCGGAGTGCGAAGGTGAATTTAGTGGACCTGCTAGTTCACGGCCCAAAATCAACCCACATCATTGATCTCGTTGGGGATGGAAGATCAACTACTAAGATTAGACTAGAGTCGAGTGATCACTTCTCATATTGCAGAGGTGGGACCCTGCAATCAATGTGAACCATCGATCTATGAATTGAGATCAAGGGTGGGGAACCATTGCGAAGCACGAAGGTGAAAGTAGCGGACACTCTAGTTTGTCATCCACAATTTACCAATGCCATTGATATCGTCAGGCTGGAAGATAAATGACTCCAGTTAAGACCAAGTCGAACGAGCACTTTTCAAATTGTGAAGGTCGAACTCTTTCATAAATAGCACACATGTTGGAGCCTCGCAATTTCTATGAACTGTCGATCACTATTGACCTTCGATCTGAGTTTGAAGAGATCCCTGAAATGCAAGGAATGTGTGGGAAGGATAATCTTCAAGGGGATCAAGCTTAGAATAAATAACACTTTCAAGTGTACAGACGAAGTCCAAGATGCGGACCCGTAGGAGGAGCAAAGGTCGAGGCCTTTGAACACTTAGAAAATATTCTAAGTCAGAAGAGATCAAGAAGCTAAGGGGGAGGAGTGACAATGGTGTAAGTCTATGGAATCCAGGTAAAGACCCAAAGTAGATCTTGTCTTTTAGCCGATAGGATATACGTGTCGATAGACCGGAGTCTTTGGGGAAAACTACTTCAGAGGTTTCCAAGTGAGGAGTGTGACAAACTACCGAAGTCTCAAAGATTGAAGAAGATTGTAACCGTCTGTTGTAGAGGGACACGTGGTAGAAATCCATGAAGTTTAGGTGAAAGCACTCTGGTAGAAATGAGTGCATAGGAGTCTAAAACTCTCGAAGCCCGAAGAGCCAAAGAACCGAAGAGAATCTGGACTGTCATATCTAGAGGGTACGTGGCGAAATATAATGAACTCTAGGTGAAAGTAATCCAGGAGAAAACACAGGAGTAAATTTGGAAATTGTCGAACCCCGAATAGCCGAAGTAGTTGGGAGTCGTTGATCTATGAGAGGAAACATGTCATCAGATCGTGGACTCCGGATAAAATGCTCCTCGAGAAGTAGAGCGTGGAAAAACTGAGATTTGAAATCGTCGAAGGCCAAAGTCCCTAAGAGGACGACAGCCATTTATTTGAAAGTGGATGCATCGCGCCAGATCTAGAACTACGGGTATGACTCACTCTTGAGGAAACCAGAGGGTGAAAGTGCCAAAGTCCCAAAGGAGAACTCAATGTTTGATTGAGGAGGAGGTTGACGGACCATTGATCTAGTCTTGGTTGAAAAGTGTTGAAGTCCAAAAAAGGACCAAGGCTGTTTATTTGGGGAGGATAGGTGTCAAAATATCTGACACTCTGGAGGAACTCACTCCAAATATTTGTGTTTGCAGAGAGTGGATATATATCGTTGATCAAAGGAGACACATGGCGACGGATTGTGGACTATGGAGAAATTTGTTCAAGAGTTTTTAGTTGAGATTTGAGATTCCCAGAGTCTAGAGAGCCGAAGTAAATCTCAATCGTTCGATCATCCAAAGTAGATCTCAGTCATCATATCGTCCGAAGTAAATATCAAGCATCAGATCGTCCGAGGTGAATCTAGACTGTCTAATATAGAAGACACGTGGCGTAGATCTATGGATTCCGAGTAAAGTCCCGAAGTAATTCATAACCATTAGATCAAGAGGACAGGTGGCATAAATCTGTAGATTTCAGGTAAAGGCCTGAAGTAAGCCTCAACCATCTGATTCAAGTGGACACACAACAGGAATACGCATGCTTCGAGGGGAAGTGAAGTTTGAGATTTGAGATATCAAAAGTCTGGAATTCCGAAACAAATCACAGTCGTTGATTTGAAAGAGGTCAGATCTGATCTGCAACTTTGAAAGGGATATATCTGAGCCATCAGTTCAAAGGCACCGTCAATATTGTGACATTGACGGTCCCGTCACATTGCGGGGATTGAAGGTGTGCGAACTTTAAAAGTTGAGGGCGGGCCGTAATCCATACCACGGTTTTGGAGGAAGGACATGTGGAGGCTTAGGGTGAATTGCGGGGCGAAAGGTAGTTTAGATTCAAACTACCCTTGGGCATACCCGCAATCACGTGGTTACGTGAGGTTATCGCCCAAGGTCTCCTCAAGGAGGGGCTTATCAGAAATGGGGCTAGCACCCAAACTTAGAGATTCCCCAAGCGCGAAGGGAAGGTCACGGGTACCATTAGACTTGCACCAGGAAGTCAAAAGGCTCTATGTTTTATTGTAGAATGATAACATCAAGGTCTCAAAGAGTTGTTTGGATCTAGAATCACAGATCCTTGACCGGGAGGTTGAGCGGGTTCCCCGAATTTCCAAATTAGAAACCATGGATGGAGAATCTATCCTTTAAGAAAAGAGAAATTTGTTTTTATGCCCCGTCATAGTTATGTTACAAATTGGTATCAGAGCATGGTTATAACACTTGGCCTTCTTGGGCTCATGTACGAGTCACGTAAGGAGGTATTTTTAACTTCATTTACTACTTGAGGAGAAGGACTGCAGATTGAACTTGTGATTTTGGGAATTCTTGTTGAATTTCAGCAAAATAATTTCTTTAGCCCTTTATCAAAGTGATTGTTTCAGGATTAATCTGTGAGTGTGGACACAAACCGATCTCCCTAGATCCACCTGGATCTAGAACAAAACAGGACAGAATGATACTCTTTCCCTAGAATTTAACTATTGAATGAACTAGGAGGCAAGAATCATGAACATACCGTATGATCGCTTCCTTGGGTCTTTGTTGTACCAATTTCGCTCCGATGCTCTTGTGCAGTCCAGACCAAGACAGTTCAAACTAATCGAAGTGAAAACAACTCAATATATTCAATAGTTAATCTATACATATGATCAAGGAGTTATGTAATAAAGTACAATCAACTTTATGGGAAAGGGACACATTACTGTATTGTATTAATAGAAAGTGAAACTTACAACCTGAGCCTTGATGTTTGAAAGCCTCCTTTCAATGGCTCCTAGCTCTGACACACACACGTTCTCATGCATGAATAAAATCAACCACCTTTGATGACCTTGATGGTGTCTCTAGTTGTTGTAGCATTAGTCCTTCATACAATCTTACACTATTTCTCCCATAAATCTCTTGCCAATTTGATGCTTAAACTTTTCCATGAGAATTCCCCTCAATTTATAAGAGAGAATCGATTAGTTACTAGGATATGAATGATCCCAAGATATCAGGAAAACCAGTACTTAGATAACCATTCGAATGCCAACTCATCATTCTAGAAGATTCCCTTCTAGAAAGTTCAAGAATTTATCTTTTTCCTTCCTTTAGAAGATGTTCGCACCCTGATAGTTAGGTACAGTGAGAACCTCTCGCATCCCAGCTTAATGCAGCCTGCGAGAATCACGTATTCTCGCAGGCAAATATATAGGTAGCCTGCGAACCTCCCTTAAAAGTATGATTTCTGGAAGCAGACAAAGGTAACTTTTCTCAGGAAAGTCTTCTATTGAAGAGCCTGATTTCTCCATCATCATCACATCATCATGACAACCAAAATTATGGATAACAGAATGCCCCCCAAAGTCTGAGATTGGAACCAGTGACAGTCTATAGACTTTGTAAGCTGCATGTGTGTGTCAAGAACCAAAAGGACATCTAATTGGAAACCTGCAAACATCCAAGCATCTGCAGAATATCATATATATCAATTCTAAGGTAGGAATTCCCATGCTCAGATCATAGACTGATGACATCATAAACAAAGTTCATGGCCACCAATCATACACTGTGGATCCACGCCGTCAAAATATAGCATAGCCACCTGAATACACTTTGGATCTATGCGACAAATTTTCAAATCAAGACGACATAGCCACGAAACATACACAGTGGATCTATGTGTCGCAAATTATACGTACTCCATCGCAACCTGGATCACAAAGATAACATCCAGGGTCTTCAATCTCGTCGGCCAAAGTATGAATCTAACCATGTGATTACATGTGTTGAAGTCGAACATGGTAAAAACCACTTGATTACCGACCATTGATGTAACCGTTAACAAGTGCGAGGGAAATCACCATTGATGTCAATGACTCCCAAGGTACTAAAGTAGAATCCATCGACTGTGAATAAATGAGTTAATGTCGAACATCTGACAAAATCTTTCGATCAGGGGTCAATGATGTAAACCCACTGTCGAAAGAGAGTAAACTTGCCATTGAGGCATGCAAGCTCCAAGGTACTAAATAATTTCTAAGTCTTGATTCCGGATAATGTGCTGAAGTCGACGGAACAAAACTCGTCACAGGAGGGCCTTGATGTATCCCCCATCAATGACATGAAATGAGTAACAGAGTTTGAAGGTGAAACATAGCATGTAGCAATTGGACTTTGGACACAGGGAAGGCCGACTCGGAAAGAATGGACAATTGCAGATGGCCGACTCAATATAGGTTTTAGGTGGAATTCTCTTGAACATATGAATAACACGACCAATGATTTGGCAGCATTGACTCAAAGACGACACATGAAATGACCTTGTAGTAAATCGAATGAGAGACAAATGGATTTCCCAAACCGGCTTCAAATGATGAATAGGGGGTGTCATGTTCAAGAGCGACACTTACTGCCAATCAATACAAAGATGGAACATATCCCTTTCCCAAATTTTCCCCCACCATTTCTGGCAAGTACCTCTTTATTTTTACGCAAGCTTGAAGAGGATCACATATGCTCGTTGATATAAGCTCATCCTTYGGACGAGTCCCTCGGAGTATTTTTAACGAACCCTAGGAAGGAGTGGTTCGATCCCATAACGGGTCTGTCAATGTTTGTTTAATGAGTCCAGAGATAGTAAACTCAAAGGTTTTTCAAGATTATAGAGTTTGGAAAAACACTTAAAAGAGAACTCTCTCAGTTCATTTTTCGTACAGTAGTCCAATGAGACCGAAAAAGGGTTAAACTATCGCTCTAAGGACATGTACTTCAAATACTTTAGCGAGCGTGAAAATAGCAAGATCGCTCGGCAATATTTTCTTGTTTAGAGAGTCTGAAAAGAGATTAAAGAAAACTCCAGGGGGGTTCCTTTTTCGTATAACCACAGCGAGCCCGAAAAAGTGATAAAACGATGCTCGATCACGTTCTTATGTTTTTCACAAGCGCAAGAACGGACAAAAGGCGCTCGAGGTTTTACGTAAAAACCATAAAAAACAAGCAGAATCACACCATAACGGAGAAAAATATGTCCATATCCTTTTCGTAATCATCAACGTTTCATACCTGCAAGTCATTTCACTCATTTTCACATTAGTGATTAGGTTTAAATAACAAATAAACATAAAAAACCCACATTTGATATAGTAAAAAGTAATTAAAATGAGTAAATAACTAAATTTACCATATCACTTCACATTTTTACCATTGAGTTCCAAAAACCCTCATTTTACCCTATGCATTCAGTGTCGATTTCCGGGAGCTACGAGTGATCATTTGACGAGCCGTCAACAGCATCTTGGTAAGTTCTTCATTCCTGATCTTTTCATGGTTTAAAATTATGATTTCATTGGTTAAAAATCTTGTTTTAAGTTATTTTTTGAACCATATATGCGTGGAGACATTCTCGCAGGTGACCCATACGGGACCTGCGAGAATGACTCATTCTCACAGGTGGGCCTTAAGTCACCTGCGAGAAGTTCGCACTGTGCATCATATGGCACCTGCAAGCAGCGCAGAACTCAAAAACTTTTGAAACGTTTAGCCAATATAAAAAATTCATTTCATGAATAAGACCATTAATCATCTTTGTATGTTTCTTATGCAGGTAAATAGCCACAACCATGGTGCTTGAGTGGCAAGAAAAAGAACATGAGGAGGATAACACAAATGCCGAGAATCACCCTCCCACCATCGCTGCATTAAGATATTGTGGTCTCTTAAAATACTTCTGTATCCTGGGCATGAGAGCCCAAGTCTAATTATTGGAGTATCTAGTTCGAGTGTGGGATCCAGACTAGCAAGTTTTCATTGTAGGAGCTCACACATTAGCTATTGACATCGAGGACATATATTTATTGACCAGATTATCTAGGCGTGGGTCCTATGTCAGTCTGACCGGCAGCAGAGCAGGCGGGTTAAAAATTAGTGAATATTGCAACCAATACTGCGTACCTGAGGTTGAAAGAAAGAAAGGGAAAGTGGCAATCTGGGGAGTAACTGACTTGAATCTCCACACTATTCTCTTCACGATTTCTCAGATGGATGGAAGTGTCGCTCCCCATATGGCATTGCAGAGCTATTTCCAGTACGCCATCAAGTGTACTGAGCCCCGAGTATTTAACTGGGCTGATGCAGTATTGCGCAGTATCAAGAGACAGCTGACCAAGTGCAGGCAGGGAGAATTGAAACAATTTGGATATGGATCTTTGTTAGTGTCCTTCTTCCTAGAGAGGGTCCCTGTATTTCGTCTACAGGATGAGTGGAGGTTTCCAAGTCCTAGGGATCCGAGGATGTTACGATGGTGTCGGCTCATGGCCCGACATGTGGCAGGACCAATTTTCAAATATGACAATATTTTCTTTGACTGGTTGCAGAACCATATGCTGATGATCGATGATTATGCATATGTCGGGTTGGATTTCCGAGGATATCCAGATCTAGCACTACCTGAGGACGCTCAGTGGGGAGACCTCGGTAAGAAGTACACAATTTTTCTCTTTTTAAATGTTTTTGTATTTTTAACATATTTAAATGTTTTTGTTTTATAGATTTATCCGAAGACTAACACCAAATGTTTGTCGATAACATAGATGTTGGAGCATATAGACCTGCTGGAAGTTCTCCTATTCAGAGACGAGGAGAAGCTGCAGCAGTAGTACCACAGTATGTCGAAGATTACCAGGTCGAGCAGAATTTAGAGGGTCTGACAGCAGACATTCCAGACATGACTCTGGAAGAGATTCCATGAGGCGATCAGCGTCACACTGTAGGGGTTTCCGCAACTATGGGTCGACTGCTCCGCAGGGTAGCTAGGGCAGTTGTGTGTTACCGTGAATGTCATCCATGATGTCACTATGTAGAAGCTATAAGCTTCCATTTTTGATATTTTGGTCTTCGGACAAACATTTTGTAAAAAACAAACTCTTTTGATCATTATATATATACAAACGGCTTCTATCGGTTTACTTTACATTGTGTGAATTGTAATGTGTTTGATTTATAAATGATTTAAATGTCTGTCCAATACATAATTAGCTAAAGCATTTGTTAACGTATTAAGACATCTAGGAATATGTTGATATTCAATATGATCAAAATACCGTTCCAAGAGGCTCCGCAAATATACCCTTGATAAAGTAGGACTTCAAATAGAGTATACATTACTTAGCTGTAGTACTACAAGCTGCGAGTCAATTCGCACAACCAAATGACGAATTTCGAGAGAGATAGCATCAATCAATAATTCAATAACGACGCTATACTCTACGATGTTGTTGGTTGCTCGGCCAAGACATACACCTCGTAAATATATGAGCTCATTTGTTGGGGCATAGATTGCCCATGCAGCGGAAGCTAGGTTCTGAGTACTACGGCTAGTTCCATCAGTGAAGCCAATATAAGGTAGTGAATACTCTAACATCTAGCAATCAAACACAACGTCACGTAAGGGTAGAGACCAGATAACGTCAAAAGCAAACTAAAGTAACACACACACAGTATGATACATAAAATACAAGTACTTGTGCACAAAAGACTTATGCATAGTACTTCTTCAAGTATAACCCATTTCTGGGTTCACCCAAAGGTATACCATCGTAATCAACTAGCTCATAAGCTCATTTTTCCAAGACTTTACGAACAATGTAAGGACCACGCCACATTGGTTCAAATTTCCCAGCTCCTAAGACATCTTTATCTTGTTCATACAGAAGAACAAGATCTCCTTCAGAGAAAACGCGAGGCTTGACATGCTTGTCATACTGCGCCTTGATGCGTTTCTTTTGGGTTTCTATTACTAGAGTAGCGTCACATCGAGTCTCGTCTAATCGCATCAGATACAACAGACGTTCCTCTTCAGCAGAGGTATTGGGTAAGAGTTCGACAACTAGCTTCAGAGAAGGTATCTCACATTCTATTGGCAGAATGGCTTCCATGCCATAAACTAATCGAAAGGGCATAAATCCTGTAGCGGATTTAACAGATGTCTGATATGCCCACAATGCCGAAAACAACATCGTGTGACAACTGGTTTTATGTATTCCTATCATCTGTCGAATCATATTTATAAGAACCTTATTGATTGCTTCGACCTGGCCATTATCTTGCGGATAATAGGGTGTTGAGCTATCATGACGAAGACCCAACTTTTCCGTAAGTTCAGACATCATAAAATTCCTAAAATGACTACCGTGATCAGTAACGATAGCCTGAGGAACACCAAAATGAGCTATGACATGGTTGAAAAGAAATAACGCTACAGTATTTCCAGTATTATCGAATGTTGGCATCGCCTCGGCCCATTTTGTAAAATAATCCACAACTACAATGATGTAACCATGCCCCCCGGCTGAGTGAGGGTGACATGTCATGAAATCAATGCCCCATTTTGCAAAAGGACCAACTGAGACTACGGGATGAAGAGGAGCAGGATGCGAGCGAATATTTTGATTGTAGGTCAGGTAGGCATGACACTTCTGAACAACAGTAATGCAGTCATTGAACAAGGAAGGCCAAAAATATCCTGCACGTAAGATCTTCTGGGTAGTAGCATACCCAGACATATGACCACCACATGCTCTGGAATGGCAGTCATTCAAAGGTTTCTCCGCTTCGTCAAAAGTCAGGCAACGTCAAAAAACAGAGTCAATGCCTCAGCGGTAAAGAGTATCTCCAAGGATAATGTACTGGCGAGCTTGATAACGGACGCGACGTCGTTCAGCACTAGAAAAAGCAGGATGAAAAGTTTGGGTTTGGAGATATATAATGATATCTCCATACCAAATATCATCAGTGTTGATAAGGAAAAGTGATTCATCAGGTAATGAATCGACTGCTACATTTTCCGTGGCAGAGTGGGGAAAATCACAAATTAACTCAGCAAAAACTAAGGATTTCTTCGACGTGGCGCGATCGAATTCCAAGTCGAACTCCTGGAGAATGACAATCCACTTGGAGTACTTTCCCCCGAGCAATTGACGTGTCAAAATATGTTGCACGGGGTTACAATGTGAAATCACTGTAGTTTTCCTAGAGAGAATATAATGGCGAAAATATTGAACTGCTTGAACAGCAGCCAAAGCCAGTTTTTCAACATGTTGGTACTTGATTTCAGTTGAAGTAAGACTTCAACTCAAGTAATATATAACATGTTCATCATGTGCATCATCCTCTTGAATGAGAACCATGCCGATAGTATACTCGGAAGAAGCAAGATAAAGAAAGTAATCCCGACTATAATCAGGAGGGAAAAGAAGTGGAGCTTTCATGAGGGACAACTTCAAAGCTTCAAAAGCGTTGTTGGCAACTTTATCCCAGACAAACTCTGAACCTTTCTTTAGAAGACGTGTAAAACCACGAATAATCTCGGCGTAATTAGGGATGAAACGATGAAGAAAGTTTTCTTTCCCTTGCAAACTTTGTAACTAGCGCAGTGAAGAAGGAGGAGGAAGATTAAGAATCGCCTCAACCTTAATAGGATCCACCCTGATCCCTTGACGAGAAACAATGAAACCTAGAAGACAGCCGGATTCTACGCAAAAAACACACTTATGAGGATTTAAGCGAATGCGATAGAACTGACAATGAATTAAAATTGCTCGGAGATGAATGGGGTGATCGACTCGGCGTAAAGAATGAGATGGAAAATCGTCCAAATAAGGTTGAACGATATGCTTTATATCGTGAAACACATAAGACATAGCACATTGAAATGTCGCGCCCACGTTCTTAAGACCGAATGGAATTTTTCTATAGGAGAAAGTACCCCAAGGACAAATAAAAGAAATTTTATGTTGGTCCTCAGGAGCGATGTTAATTTGATTATAGCCGGAGAATCCATCCATGAGAGAAAAGATTTCACTGTCGGCATAGTCATCGACGATATGGTCGACGAAAGGGGTTGCAAAGTTTTCTTTCGGACAGGATTTGTTAATATCCCGATAATCAACGCAAACACATATACTACCACCTTTATTATCAATCGGTACAGGGTTGGAAACCCATTCTGTCAGAGCCACGGGATAAATAAAACCGGCTTTGAGAAGTTTTTCAACTTCGAGTTTGATAGCTGCCGCTTTACGTGGATGGACAGGACGTAGGCACTGACGGACAGGTTTAGCTCCGGGATATGTCTTTATCTCATGCACAACAATAGAAGGGTCGATACCTGGCATCTCTTCGTAACTCCAGTCGAATATATCATGAAATTCTTTAAACAGAGATGTGTAAGTGACAATTTCTTTGGGAGAACACGAAGCTCCAATATGAACATTTTCAACTATCCCAGGTTTAACTGATATATCAATGGGTATCATGGGAGAAATATTACTGAGGTTCCCTTCGGCAAACACATCATGTGTAGATCCGGGAATGGTCCATATGACAACAACGGTCGACGGAGTCGAAATCCGTTGGTAATTCTCGAGAGTGTGTTGTTCCAGAAAGAGTATGGAACGATGATGCCCATCGTCCCAAGGGGTGTCTTCCATGACGGACATGATCATCTCGTCAGTGGGGAAAACAACACAGAAAGGATCGGGAGACAACTTATCAAGAGAAGGTGTATAAAGGGTTGTTGATTGAATGGCTTGATAAGAAGACTCAACCGGACTTAACGGCATGACGTCGCCGAAACGAGTATGATCTCCTGGATTAGGGGCTATCCAAGGGTCAAAAGACACAGGAAGCTCATGAGGTATAGCGGAGATCATATTAATAGAAGCAACTGACGGGCGAGGAATATCGGGTGGTGGTGGAATGGGGAAAGTGCTCATTAACGAAGAGTCCTTTAAAAGGCCGACACCGACATTCTTGTAACCCGGTGGGGTTTTAGCTATAAACGACACATTGCCAGTACGAGTATCGGAATTAAAGAAGGCAAGTTGATCAACCGTAACAACTTTTCCCTGGTGAGGAAATCGTACGACATGGAAAAGTGTTGACACAATAGCGCGCATAGAATCTACCCAGCTACGACCAAGAAGAATATTATAATCTAAGGGAGCATCGAAAACTTCCACTTCAACTTGGACTGTCTTACCTTATAGAGTGACAGGAAATGATGAAAGAACACCGCAAGGCTTAAAACCAGAGCCATTAAAGGCTTTCAAAGTATTTTGTGATTCATTTAAAGGAGGAGAGCCATTGGCTTTCCAACAAGCAAGAGACATTACGCACGTAGAGGCACCCTCGTCTATAACAGTTCGACAAATGTTCTTGTCGGCGACAACAACTTGTATCTGAAAATCAAGATGAGAGGGTAACCTTGGAATATGATCTTCCAAGTCAAAGACTATCAAATTCGAATCTGTAGGATCAATTCCACCTATAGCTTTCAACAGAGCCCTTCGTTGTGCAGGACAAGACTGAAGGACTTCAAGGGCAGACATCGTTGAAGGTGCTTGGGCCAAATCTTCCACAATATTGTAGTTCTGGGCCGCACGAGCATGTGGATTGAAATCCGACTTGCGAACAACACCCTTAGGGGGTCGTAGGACTGTATCAGGGCTCGGTCGTTCAAGATGAAGAGGACCGTTGGTAGGTGGAGTCGATGGAGAGGTTTGTACTAAAGCAGGAGGTAAATCATCAACCTTCTCCTTAGATGGAGAATAATCTTTGGCTCTAGTCACGATTGCAACGTCATTCTTCTTAGAATCACCAGTGCACATCAAAACATATGATGCCGTAGAAGTAGAGGGTTGGTCATGGATGACCAATGAGGCCTGTTGCTGAGATGGGAAAGGTTGGTACAAGACTTCCGGTGTAGGTGGTTTTGGCGTTCCTTGAAGGAACTTAGTAACTTCGGCACGTAGAGGACAATCCTTTGTATAATGATCGTCACCACAGATAAGGCAAGGGTACCATGGTTTGCACTTATCCCTCTCTTCAACAGGAGCATTTTTAGTTTGTTCTGTTGGATTATTATTCTTTCCCTCCTTATTCTTGCCTCTCCCCTTTTTAGATTTACCTTTACCAGTCGGGGTAGATTGAACAACGTTCACCTCAGAGGTTTTACCGGCGGGAGTGGCAGGAGACGGAGCATTTTGAACATTAGAAGATGTAGATTTAGGGGTTGTATTTGAAACAGAGTGTGAGTGGGTATGAGTAGAACCAATCACACCATCAGCTGCATGCAAGGCAGTCAGAGTAGTTGAAGCGCTGGAAGTACCAGGACGGGGTAGTTCAAGTAGCAAATCGTAAAGTGTTCCCGTTTGTGAATAAACGAGATCAATATATTGGGCACGACTTATATCCTACTCCTCCATAACAACACCACCCATGGCAATGTCTTTACCAATTTCGTTCACAAAGGATTTTGTGAACCATTCAGCCAGTAACTGATCAGGGAGTTCCAGTTTGATGAGACGTCATCTCCGTCTCCACTCATGTATATGATCTGAGATGTGAGTGCCTTTAGTTTGTTTAAAAGAAGTTAAAATCACAGTCCCAGTATCATAACGGATCAGCAACTGGTAATGTGTAAGAAAATCCATAGCCAGAGTGTTAAAATCAGAGAAGAAACCTCGTGGCAATTCAATATACCACTTCGCAGCGGAACCAGTAAGATTTCTTTGAAAAAGACATAGGCGAATGGAGTCATCCATCAAAGAGTTGGATGAACACCACAGATGAAAATTCATCACATGATTATTTGGATCCTCCCCCGCCTTTCCATCGAATTTCAAAATATCCGACGAAGCTTGGCAGGAATAGCAGGCCATTGGGGGGAGTGACAAATAGGATCATTCAGAATCCTAGACAAATCTGGCAAGTCCAAAGTAGCAAGAAAAGGTAGCTGTCGGTTTACTTGTGGGTACTGATGGCTTTGGGGTGGAAGCCCTATCAAAAAACCAGTAGGACCATAAGCAGACTGTCCGTAGAGGGAAGATCCTAGCTGATTCGGTGGTGGGCAGATAGGATAGTAGCCCCAAGGATTGTAACCTTGAGTTTGAGTAGGGACCTGAGGTTGAGTAGTTTGACCCGAAACCCAAATAGGATTGGTTATACCTGGATACGGTTGGCTTATAGTAGGGACAGTTTTCTGCCCCCCAATATTTTGAGGAATTTTTTGTAGAAGCTGATTCCAATACTGGGCCAATTGAGGAGGTATGTTTTGTCCAAAAGGTGAGGTTGGTCCCCCTATCGTAGGTACAGTTCCACCCAGAAATTGTGTGCCAACTGTAGGTTGTGTAGTAACTGTTTTGTGTCCGGGAAAAGGAAAAGGGACCGTACCACCCTGTCCACCAACAGGAATCTGCGGGTTTGTTGCAACAGTTGGGATAATGCCACTAGGATTAGGATTGCCAGAAGGAAATGGTGGGAGTGTCGGAATAAAATGAGGAACATCATACCTAGAAAAAGGAGGACCAACTGGAGAACCGGTTGGGGTTTGCGGAGGTGTTGGATTGGAAGCATTCAACAAATCATTCAACGCATGGTAACCAGGAGGTAAATTTGGGTTAACCTTAGGCATTCACTGGGTATTGATAGGAGCAAGAGTAGCTACAGTAATTCCGGTTTGGACACTCATGGTATTCGCGATATGGGCCATCTCGGGAGGAAGAAAAAAATGATAAGTAGTAGTCTCTGGTGTAGTTTCTGTCTGAGGAGACACCGGAGGGTTAATCTCGTAGACGGTAGGTGCCTCAGTACCGAAAAGGGCTCGTCGGAAATAACCTGACCAAAAAGGATCTTGGCCTACTACATCGTGAGAAGGCCCAATGGTTGATTCAGAAGATGTAACAATGGCTTTGTCAGAAGAATTTAGTCGCACAACAGGTCATTCACCACGGCGAATGCCATAGTCCTCTCTAGTATTGGTAATTCGAAAATCTTCTAGAGAGTCAGTTCGTGCTACCTGTGGAGGTGGTGTGGTGACAACTGGAACGTCACTTGTTTCCTCGTGTGGTGGAGTAACCACTGGGACTTCAGTCTGATGGGGAGAACCCTCCGGTGTACCGGTAGGCCAGGGTTGAGAATCGTCCATATGTTCTGGAGATAAACCTTGCATTCTACGTGAACGCCTTGGGGGAGAAATTGTAAATAAGTGACAAGCTCCACGAAGAAACTCTTAAGGTCAACTTCGATAAACAAAAAACACACACTAGTAAACAAAATCTAGGAAACAATCACCAAGAAAACAATACCTTCTAATTTTGAAGCCACTAGTTGGTGATGAAATCCAACGTCGCAACAACAAGACGAGAAGGGGCGGGGATATTGTGGAAAAGTTACTTTTACGACCTTCTTAACGGACTTACACCCTGGTGCAAGCTCCCACACATAATCGTGGGTATACCCTCCAAGGAGCCCGAGTGAGTTTGATCAACGTCAATTCCAGGTACCGTGAAGACTTTCCCCTCCACAGTCACCTTGGGTAAGAACCTAGAGAGATAGGCCACTAAGGTCACCACAAATAACAGTAAATCATGGGGGAACAGTCATCAGTCCGATCCACACGCAAGGGCAGGGTATCTAGCCCGAAATCAACTCAAAGGCTTCCACTCATGATTGTGGGTATACCTCGGAGTGATCCCTGTAATACGTGCAATCTCTACACCGATGTCAACAAAGCAGGGTTAGTAACTCTGCCAACACCAATGCGACGTAGTGCTTGACCCTTGTGTTAGAAGGGCGTCCCAGGACAATATGTTGCAAATGGAATTTAACACTCCCTAACTCAAGATGTTATTGTGTGTTTTGAGCTTTTGGAGAGTGTATCTCTCTTCCTACTCCAAAGCACCAGCCTAACTAAATTTTGGTGTAAAATAGCCCTAGAAAAGAGTTACTAGATACATTTTAAGATTACGCAATGTTTTTAAAGGCTGTTGTTTACTCAAAGGTGACGGAAATGAAACTCATGTGTGTATGACTCTGACCCAAATAATGCAAGAATGAAAATGAAAAATAACACTTTCCGTTCAATGAAACCTATATATGGGAGAGAGAAGTTTTCTAAATCAACCACGAATTGTATGCAAAATTTCCTTTTTCCAATGTCAATACAAACAATCATTCATCAAATGAAAATGTACTACGTTTTCTTTTTCAAAGCTTCAACAATTCCTAAAATTTGATTTTCAATGTTTTGCAAATGAAAAAAAACAATTTGATGGAAGAAAACAATTATGTTCACTTTCCAAAAAGAACTCGTACTATATCAATGAGAGAGCAGAAAATCAAATCACAAAGAATCAAGCAATAACAACCCAATCAACTCTTTCAACAAAAGCAAGAACAAAGAACAAACCAAATAGTCTTCTCAATGCAAACGAAAATGTCCTTTCGAACCAACAAGCAAATGAGAAAAACCAAACACTTAACTCTCAACCAATCACTGGTTCTCATCCAATCAGACACACTCAACTCCAGAAGTCAGAGAGAATGAATTTGCCAATAAGAGCCAAGAAATGAAAGTCAAGCTACAAAGGTAAGAAAAACCTTGAAACCCTAAATTTGTTCAAGCATGCAAACTAAAGCAAGAGATATATAAATCAATGATCCAATAATCCCAAAAGAGGTAATTCAATTGATCTGAGCAATTGGAAAAACCAAAACTCAATTTCAAAATTTTCAAAAATCTTGCTCGCAGGCAAGCAGTGTTACACAATGCGAGAAGATAAGATTCTTGCAGGCAACCTTATAGCAAGGTGCGAGGTGTTCGCACTGGACCCTATGTGTAGGGTGTGAACCCGAACAGTTCTCGCAAGTTGCAGTTAAACACAGTGTGAGAACTCCTGAAGATGACAATTTTTTTTTAAAATGAAGTAAAATTCAAACAGGCTTTTGAACCCAGTAAGTCTATCAGGATATCCTGAAGACTCAGAGACTGACAAGACAGGAGAAAAAATAATCTAGAGCAAATGGCCACAGAAAAACTCAAAAACCATAAAGAAAAAGGGAATTCGATCCCCAGTGGAGTCGCCAATTTTGTTTCAGGATTAATCCATGACTGCGGACACAAACCGATCTCCCTAGATCCACCTGGATCTAGAACAAAACAGGACAGAATGACACTCTTTCCCTAGAATTTAACTATTGAATGAACTAGGAGGCAAGAATCATGAACATACCGTATGATCGCTTCCTTGGGTCTTTGTTGTACCAATTTCGCTCCGATGCTCTTGTGCAGTCCAGACCAAGACAGTTCAAACCAATCTAAGTGAAAACAACTCAATATATTCAACAGTTAATCTATACATATGATCAAGGAGTTATGTAATAAAGTACAATCAACTTTATGGGAAAGGGACACATTACTGTATTGTATTAATAGAAAGTGAAACTTACAACCTGAGCCTTGATGTTTGAAAGCCTCCTTTCAATGGCTCCTAGCTTTGACACACACACTTTCTCATGCATGAAGAAAATCAACCACCTTTGATGACCTTGTTGGTGTCTCTAGTTGTTGTAGCATCAGCCCTTCATACAATCTTACACTATTTCTCCCATAAATCTCTTGCCAATTTGCTGCTTAACCTTTTCCATGAGCATTCCCCTCAATTTATAAGAGAGAATGGATTAGTTACTAGGATAGGAATGATCCCAAGATATCAGGAAAACCAGTACTTAGATAACCATTCGAATGCCAACTCATCATTCTAGAAGATTCCCTTCTAGAAAGTTCGAGAATTTATCTTTTTCCTTCCTTTAGAAGATGTTCACACCCTGATAGTTAGGTACAGTGTGAACCGCTCGCACCCCAGCTTAATGCAACCTGCGAGAATCATGTATTCTTGCAGGCAAATATATAGGTAGCCTGCGAACCTCCTTTAAAAGTATGATTTCTAGAAGCAGACAAAGGTAACTTTTCTCAGGAAAGTGTTCTATTGAAGAGCCTGATTTCTCCATCATCATCACATCATCATGACAACCAAAATTATGGATAACAGTGATAAAAACATGTCATATTTTGCAGGAACATCAACAACGACTACATCCATGAGAATACTCTTCACAAGGATCTGTGCAAGATTAACCACCAAATATTTTATCATGCCAAGACATTTAATCTTTCTTGAATCAAAAGAATACATATCTCAGTATGGTCTGGTAACCTCAAGGCCCAGTTTTTCCATAATAACTTTGGGAATTAAGTTATGGGAGGCTCCAAAATCCAACATACAATTATGGAGTAGGTGATCATGCACAGTCAGCGTAATATAAAAAGGAGCAACATTATCTTTAGCATTTTCGATATGCGGAACAAACATTATAGTAGGTCTATCATATTCTAAATTAATAGTATCTGCATGACTTTCAGTATTTGAGAAATTTATCATTTTAGCAATTTGCTTTCTATACATCGGATTTTTTTGTAATTCAACCAGGGGCATAGGAATTTTGATTTTATTAATTTCATTTTATAGATTGAAACTTCCAATTGTATTTTTGGCCTCTCTGGTGGGGATCTTTGTTTCTCTTTTTTCTTGTCTATTGGTTTGCGTTGTTTTGGTTTCGACTGTCTTTGTTTTGGAAACTTGTGTTTCAGTTGTTCTTGTCTTGGCAACTTGTGTTTCAGTTGTTTTTGTCTTGGCAACTTGCGTTTCAGTGGATGTTTGAGTTGCCTCATTTGTTTTATTTCTCGACAAGATATTCCTTGGTGGAACAGTTGTATAATTTTTATTGCTAGGCCTTAAATTATATTTTTGTTGAAGTTCGACCATTATAAAGTCATCGATTCCTTGATAATCAGATTCTCCCATATTATTTATACTTACCTCGTTTCCAAACAATGTTTCTTGATCTAAATAGATTTTGTAATATTGTCTGGTTAGGTGAGGTTCTTGATCATTATCATTGAGGTTGTCAATATCTTCATCTAACCCCTCGAAGTCTTTCACATCATCACTTTGCTTAAAGTTTTCTATTTTGAAACAAGCTTTGATTTTTTGATCTTTGATTTTTACTGGTCTCTGCTAGACCGGGGGATTGGGATTCATTTTCAAATCTCTCCTAGCAAAAGGATCAGGTTTATCCTGGTCTAATTCCATTCTGGATATTTTGTTTGATAATTGTTTAATTATTTTAGCCATGTCATCCATTTTGTCCTCCAAAGACTTCCCAAATCTGGAAGTTCGATCTTGTTCCCTAAAGCGTTTGGCTTCTTTCATTATTTTTTCGACCTTCACCTCTAGTTTACCTTATGCCATCATGTTCAATTCAATTTTGACGGTGTCATCTTTTATTCTGCTAAGATCAACCAATCTCCTCTCCCTCAAAAGTAAGGCAAAGTCAGGCTCGAAAGCCCCTACAAAAGTCTCCTTATGTAACACACCCACTATCATAATTAAAAAAAAAAATTGGGTTAATCTCCCATACATGAGAAATCTCCACAAACCTGCATTAGCGAAATGCCAATCCCTGGTTCTATATCAGGATTTGGGGTTCCTTCTATCGGGTTTTTGACACCCACGATGTCTTAGCAACTTCAATCATCGATCTCTGATCTCTGATTCACTCCTTGGTTGCCTCAGCCCCACTTGGCTAAGCCTTTGATCCACACGGTCGGTTCCTATATGACCATACGACAGCTTCTCATCGGGGTTTCGGAGTTTGTGGTGCCAAGGTGCACATGTACCCGGAACTCCCGATCCTCCGATCCCCTATGTGCTCCTAGCGTATTGGCTTTCCGAGCTAAGTCTTGGTCAATACGACCACAACGTTCACAAGACCACAGTCTTAATTCTTGTCGGGGTTTGGCGCCTTTCAATGTCATGGTGCACAAGTCCCCTGGGCTCTCGATGCGCCTTTACACTAGCTAGCCCCCCTTGGCTATACCATGGTCCATGTGACCACTTACCATATGATTGTCGCTGTATAACATTCCATCGGGGTTTCAGCATTTGCGAGGACACAGAACACATATACTCGGGACTCGCGATATCCCGATTCCCGATTCTCTCTGGATGCCCGACACGCGTCCCTTGGATCAACGGCTTATGATGGTGTCGGGAATTCGCATATCGCGGTTTTGTAATGTAAGGGTTTCATGTCCTTGAAATCCCCGACACGCCGATTCCCGATATGCCGAACTCCGACTTTCTGGGATCTCTCGCCACGCGTCCTCGCTGATGGACGGTGTTGATCCCGTCGGGAAATTGCGGATCGCGATTTCCTGTTGCGAGCATTCCATGTCCTCGGAAACTCCGATTTTCTGATGCATTAAACTCCCATAGCGCCTTGATCTCCAACACATGTCCCTCAGATGGACGACTCAGATCCTATCGGTAAATCGCGGATCGCGATTCCGGATGGCCAGAGTTCTATGTATTCGAAAACCCCGATATGCCGAACTCCGACTCTCTGGGATCCTCTGCCACGTGTCCCTGCTGTTGGATGGCTCAGATCCTATTGGGAATTCACTAATCGCGACTTCCTATTGCAATGGTTATACACTCCTAATTCTCCGATGGGTGAAGTCTCGACGACTCCCCAGAACGCTGACACGTGTCCTGCCGAGATCAACGGTTAGGATCTGTTCTCAAGATTTCGAGAACCACAAGGCCTCGATTCTCAGACTCAACAAAGCCCCGATGACCCTGTTGTCCCGATGACTTCTCCGGGATGTTGACACGTGTCCTTCCGAGATCAACGGCTAGGACTCTTCCTCTGCACACTAGAGTTTAACTCCGGCGCATCTTCTCGAGATCTGACGGTTGTCGGGACTATGA
>ML778195.1:200022-294630 GCA_009831015.1 Picea engelmannii | reverse complement strand
TCTGCCTATCGATATGCTGTTAAAATCGAGCAGAAATTTAAGCACCAGAACAAATGGGAGTTCGGGTCTGCAAATCCACAACAACCAAAGTATGACAAAGATAGCCCTAACAAACAGTCTCCTGAAAACCAGTCCAAGCCACAAGAAAAGAAGGGTCATGGGAAGAAAAAGAAGGACACCAGGAAATGGTGTGATTTCCACAAAATCCCCTGGCACAACACCGATGAATGTCGCTCAAAATAGTCATTGGTGGCTGAGATCAAAGAAAAGGAGCCGAACCCTGATTCTGAATCTGATTCTGAAAATACTGGTAAAAGACAGATCATCGACGCAGACCCCACTACTATTGTCGCGACCACATCAATTCAACCAGAAGAACCAACAGATCCAGAAGAGGGGGAGCACCTTTTTCATTCATAGATGTGGGTGAAGGGGACCCCGCTGCATTTTATTGTTGATAGCGGAAGCCAGAAGAACCTCATCTCAGTAGAGGTCATCAAATAGTTGGGATTGTCGACAACACCACACCCGCAACCATACAGCATCGGGTGGCTTCGCCAAGGACGAGATCTTCGTGTCATCCAGCAGTGTCGATTGTCATATGGAATCCAACCCTTCAAGGATGAGGTATTATGTGATGTTGTCCCACTGGATGTCTGTTATGTTCTCTTGGGCCAGCCATATATGTGGAAACACCATGCTATCTATGAGTCTTGACCCCGTAGTGTCATTATTACTCTGGGGGGTCATCTCTACAGGATACCGGAGGTAGTTCCAACTACTGCCCCACCTAAACAGTGTTGCAAGGTAGTATCTCATACTACAAAATTCATCTTCTCCACAATCTGTTCAAAAGGGGAAGAAAAGGATACTGCAACCACTACAGCCTCGGCCCAAGCACCTTCTATCCACCAGAAGCAGGTCGACAAGGTTGCAGCAAAGCACAAAGATTCCTTCTGCACACATTCATCTCATGTAGTCAGACTGGTTAAAAAGGTCCAATCTTTCCAGCCACAAGTTTGTGACAACCTTCAACAAGCTAAGCAACGCCACTTCTCCAGCAAGGCAAGCAGATCACCAAGATTCAGATTCAGCAATCGCTTTCCCCTCTCCCTCGGGAAATCAACGCAATGGAGACCATTTCTTCCTAGGGAGGGAGGATTGATCCAGCTGGATATCAGTGGCCACCCACCTTCTCCAACTGGCCCAAAACATGTTTCTGGCAATTTTGGTAATTTACTATTTTTAGCAGTTTTTAATTTTAGGGGCCATTTTGAGGCCCTAAATGATTTTTTTTGAGAAAAAGGGGAGCAAGATGGATCATAGATCATGTTTCTCACCCAAAATTTGTATTTCTCGGATAGATCTTTCCAACAAGCTATCATACGCCTAAAACGGAGATCGTATGAAAAATTTACGACCCCGGGAAGTTGATGCACCAACTTACCCAAACGGGGCCCACATGACTTTTGGCGCTTCATCTCCCAGGTTTAGGTTTTTGGATGTCTAGGGTTTTTGGCATTCCTGCTTATTGTAAAAATGCCTTCAAAGCCTCATTTTGGTCATCTTCTCACGGATGCGAGTAGCCGTCACATCTCTTCTCAGAGATAAGCTACCACCATTCTAGCAAGTCTTTCACTCTGTAATTTTACAATCTCTGTACATTTATTTCGTTAATAGAAATCGTGTATTACTATATATCTGTGATTATTTTTATATTTCCGCTATATCTTTGTTATATTGTTGTCTCTCTTGCAATATCTCTGAATTTTTCTATGTTATATCTCCGCTCTCATTTCATGCCGAAAATAATCCGGATTAGAGGACTACGTCGGTACCGTACACCATTTGGAAAGAAGACATTCCGATTGATTTTTTAGTTCCTATCTTATTGGTCCACAAAGCATATTTCAAATGAACGTGCCAGGCTTTATTGTTTTCAGTCAACACCTTTTCAATTATAGTGATCAAGATCTTATTTGAAGATTTAGCTAATCCATTGCCCTGAGGATAGTAGGCTGTGGAATTTCCTTGTACAATATTGTACTTCTGACAAAAACTGACCATTGCCATGGATTTGAAATCTTGGGAATTCTCAATAACTATCTTTCGAGGATAGTCAAATCTAGATAAAATGTTTTCTTCTAAGAAATTGATCACCACTGAGTCTGTAGCATTTCGTGTTAGAATGGATTCTGCCCATTTAGTGAAATAGCCTGTGGCAGTTAAGATCCATTTATGTTGTGCACTTGAATGCGGATGGATTTCTCCGATGAAATCAAGACCCCATTGTTGCGCCTCTTTTGTCACCTTAGTGAGAAAAATAGAGGTGCTTTCAAGCTCAGTTGGGTTTGCTGAGCAGGATAGTTGCAAGGAAAAGGGTTAGAAAAAGAAATATAAAACAACTAAGAAATAAACTAAGAAATAAAACAACAACTAAATTTATAAACATAGGGACATAATGACAAAAGAAACAATGAGACCCATGTCACCAATGATAAGGCTAAAATTAGTGAAAGAAAACACCGAGAAGCAAGGGGAATATGAGTCCCTTCTTCCTCCAAGGGAGGGCTCTTGGACCAACTTTGAAAAGGAAAATGAAAATGGTGAAAGAATTCTTTGCTAATCCACTCAAGGGGTGAGATGGATTGCCCAAAGAAATGATGCAAGTATACTCTTGGCAAGGATAGAAGAGTCCTCAAGAGAATAATGGCAGCATAACTTTGCTATGAAATTCCTTGAAAAATGAAGTGTATCCATGGCCTTTTTATAACATTCCTTTGAGCTATTGTTCAACTAGTTTGTAGTGTGTAAAGAGGCTAATTAGAGCATTTTTAGGTCTTTGACCAGCCATCCAGTTGAATCTAGTCCAGATTTGAATGTCAAATCAACTTGGAAGTTGAACAAGAAGTGGGTGAGAGGTCGACCACTCTCATAAATGCACCATTTCTCAGGTGTGCGGATTTTTGCGACAACAGTTACGCATGTGCACGAATCTTGCGTTTTTGTTTCGTGCATGTGCGCGCGTGCCCATTGTCTTAATAGCGCCCTTCAATTTTTCACTATTTTGTATAGTTTTTGACCCTTTATGAATGCTTTTGTGTTAATTCAGGTCCATGGATGACTTCATAACTATTTGATGATGCTGAATTCTTGTAACCATTTGTGGACAAAATTTCAGTGATAACAGATGCCCCCACATTGGGGCACCCATTTCTGTATTTGTACACTTATCCCAAAATTATTCTTTATTTATTGTACAAACGCCTTTGTTTCCAGCAATTACATTACCTTTTCGTCATCACCTTTGGCAACCTTCTTCCCATTTTTTTGGTAAAACGCAACCCATGTCACCCTTGGTTGGGGCACTACTTATCATTTACCCTTGCCTACATCGTCCATATCTTCAAAGTACCCCACAGGCCACCTATCTCTTCCCTCTGAGTTTATTTACTTTGTCCTGCCTCTGGCACAACTTATCCCCTATCTTGTTGTCCCCTTGACACTCGACCTCGTTGAACGGTTGCGGCCACTTTTATCTCACATATACTCCAACCAAGGGAAGTCTTGAGTCTTCCTACATCTTGACTTAGTCCATGTACCTCCTCCACTTTCTAACCTCACCTAGTAGATTTCACGAAGCCATTTTCTTCTAAGAGTCGCGTCCCCCTTTTTGTTGACATCAGCATATTTTTGCAGAAGGGCGACAGTATCTTGATTCTCATTACACATCCAATGAGAGATCTTGGATGGCACAGGGAGAACCACAATTTCTCCCTGTTGTCGTTGACCCCCATAAAATTCAACGTCAACACTTTCTCATGTTACGGTGGGTCTTACTTTGCGACTATTACAGTTAGTTCTTTTACTTGCCGAAGACCTCTGAACTTGGTTGGTCTATCAATGCCTACAAAATCCGTGATACTTCCTAAAGTTGTCACTGCCTACTATTCAGAGTATGTTCATCCACAGAATTGTCTTCTACCTTTATCATGACCGCCCTCGAGGATGCTATAGTTGTCTACACCAACACTTCATTCCTCTCTTTGAGTTACATGACACGAGCATGGGGCATGCCTGCCTCGTTTGTACACAGTTTATTTTTTACACACCTCATGGAAGGTTGGGTTCTATCGGTTCCTTTTTCCCTCCAACAGATCGCTATGGATGATCCCACTATTGCTCTCTCTTACAACAACACTCTTAGTAGAAGAAACATTGATGGATTTCGACTATATGTATTCTCCTAACCTCATCCATCAGGGGGCATCTGTTATCACTAAAATTTCGTCCACAAATGGTTACAAGAATTCAACATCATCAAACAGTTATGAAGTCATCCATGGATCTGAATTAACACAAAAGAATTCATAAAGGGTCAAAAACTATACAAAATAGTGAAAAATTGAAGGGCTCTATGAAGAAACTGGGTGTGCGTGCACATGCGTGAAACAGAAACGCAAGATTCGCGCACATGCGCACGATGTGCGACTGTTGTCACAAAACGCCGCGCACATGAGAAACGATGCATTTATGAGAGTGGTCGGCCTCCCACCCACTTCTGGTTCAACTTCCAAGTTGATTTGACACTCAAATATGGACTAGGTTCGACTGGATGGCTGGTCAAAGACCTAGAAATGCCCTAATTAGCCTCTTTACACACTACAAACTAGTTGAACAATAGCTCAAAGGAATGCTATAAAAAGGCCATGGATACACTTCATTTTTCAAGGAATTTCATAGCAAAGTTATGCTGCCACTATTCTCTTGAGGACTCTTCTATCCTTGCCAAGAGTATACTTGCATCATTGCTTTGGGCAATCCATATCACCCCTTGAGTGGATTAGCAAAGAATTATTTCACCATTTTCATTTTCCTTTTCAAAGTTGTAAGAAGAGCTTACTTGTGGGGGTCCAAGAGCCCTCCCTTGGAGGAAGAAGGGACTCATAGTCCCCTTGCTTCTCGATGTTTTCTTTCACTAATATCAGCCTTATCATTGGTGACATGGGTCTTATTGTTTCTCTTGTCCTTATGTCCCTGTGTTTATAAATTTAGTTAAAGTAAGCTCTTCTTACAACTTTGAAAAGGAAAATGAAAATGGTGAAAGAATTCTTTGCTAATCCACTCAAGGGGTGGGATGGATTGCCCAAAGCAATGATGCAAGTATGCTCTTGGCAAGGATAGAAGAGTCCTCAAGAGAATAGTGGTAGCATAACTTTTCTATGAAATTCCTTGAAAAATGAAGTGTATCCATGGCCTTTTTATATCATTCCTTTGAGCTATTGTTCAACTAGTTTGTAGTGTGTAAAGAGGCTAATTAGGGAATTTCTAGGTCTTTGACCAGCCATCTAGTAGAATCTAGTCCAGATTTGAGTGTCAAATCAGCTTGGAAGCTGAACCAAAAGTGGGTGGGAGGCTGACCACTCTCATAAATGCACTGTTTCTCAGGTGCACAACTTTTTGCGACAACAGTCACGCATCGTGCGCATGTGAGCGAATCTTGCGTTTATGTTTCGCGCATGTGTGCGCACGCCCAGTGTCTTCATAGCGCCCTTCAATTTTTCACTATTTTGTATAGTTTTTGACCCTTTATGAATGCTTTTGTATTAATTCAGGTCCATGGATGACTTCATAACTCTTTGATGATGTTGAATTCTTGTAACCATTTGCGGATGAAATTTCAGTGATAACAGATGCCCCCCGATGGATGACGTTAGTTGCATACGTATAGCTGAAATCCATCAATGTTTCTTCTACTGAGAGTGATGTTGTAAGAGAGAGAAATAGTGGGATCATCCAGAGTGATCCGTTGGAGGGAAAAAGGAACCGGTAGAACCCAACCTTCCATGAGGTGTGTAAAAAATAAATTGTGTACAAATGAGGTGGGCATGCCCCATGCTCATGTCATGTAACTCAAAGAGAGGAATGAAGTGTTGGTGTAGACAAATGCAGCTCCCTAGGGTTTGGTCTTGATAAAGGTATAAGATAATTATGCAGATGAACATACTCTAAATAGTAGGCAGTGACAGCGGTAAGAAGTATCACGGATTCTGTAGGCATTGATAGCCCAACCAAGTTCAGAGGTCTTCGACAAGTAAAAGAACTAACTGCAATAGTCACAAAGTAAGACCCACCGTAACATGAGAAAGTGTTGACATCGAATGTTATGGGGGTCAAAAATAGTAGGGAGCAATTGTGGTTCTCCCTGTGTCGTCCGAGATCTCTCATTGGATGTGTATTGAGAATCAAGATACTATCGCCCTTTTGGAAAACTCTGTTGATGTCGACAAAAAGGGGGACGTGACTCCCAGAAGAAAATGGCTTCGTGAAATCTACTAGGTGAGGTTAGGAAGTGGAGGAGGTACATGGATGAAGTCAAGATGTAGGAAGACTCAAGACTTCCCTTGGTTGGAGTATATGTGAGATAAAAGTGGCCGCAATCGTTCAACGAGGTCGAGTGTCATGGGGACAGCAAGACAGGGGATCATTTGTGTTAGAGGCAGGACAAAGTGAATAAACTTAGAGGGTAGAGATAAGTGGCCTGTGGGGTACTCTGAAGATATGGATGATGTCATCAAGGGTAAATGATAAGTAGTTCCCCAACCAAGGGTGACATGGGTTCTGTTTTACCAAAAAAAAGGGAAGAAGGTCGCCAAAGGTGACAACGAAAAGGTAATGTAACTGTTGGAAACAAAGGCATTTGTACAATAAATAAAGAATAATTTTGGGATAAGTGTAAAAATACAGAAATGGGTGCCCCAATGTGATATGGTTGGCCTGGGTAGGGCACAATTTGCTCGGAGAACTGGTGGAGGGTGGGGGCCCCATGGGTGGGTTTTTATATGAGGTAAGTGAAATGAAGGGAGAATTGTAGATGGGAAAACTAATTGTGGATGAAATGAAGGGTTCATGATACTGCGGAGGTGCAGTCCAAAAATAGAAGCGTGAAGAGATAATCTGGGAGTCCGTTGGGAAAGCTAGCAAAATGAGGAGAAGGAGGATGTGGTTGATTCATGACATGATGTAAGACTATCGAGACTCCCATCCCTAAAGGTTTTTGAAAAAAACATGAGTGTCAAAAGCGCAAAACGGTGCTATGAATGGGACAACTCATGTGGGAAAGAGTGCAACCGAGTGACAATATCGAAGATGCAAATGGAGGTGTTGGTACTACAGAGCCAGAAATGGGGATCCTAGAGGCAAATGTCAGAGGGGGTGACTGGAAATGTAAGTGAGATTCAGAGGGAATGACTACATGCCAGTGCTGAGTATATACATGAAGGGGTTGTGTTGATGTATGATGACCAAGTACCTACACAGATGAAAACCAAATACCAGACGTGAACAATATCTGAAGAGAATTGAATATATGAGCATGTATTTGATAATTTTGAATATGCGCATGCGTACCTGGTCAGGGTATGAAAAATGGCGTCCCAGGGGCTCAAAATGAAAAGAGGCCCAGGGACTGTCATGATGTAGATGACAGGATGTTGATCCCATGACTGAAGACGGATCAAGAAATGGACACCCAGAGCTCCCAGAATGGTGAGTGGAAGTTTGGAAAAAAGGCCTATATATAGCTGTAGGTCCCACATTGCCACTTCATTTGTACTTGCTGCTATAGTGACTGGAYGAGAAGTATTAGGAGGAGATTTGGAGATTCTGGGATGATGAGGCATCCGATCGAGGACCAACAAGCTTCAGGTTAGTGGTATGATCATCCTGCATAGAATTAGGGTTTCATTTTTTGGGCAGGGGATGTACGGAGGGGCCGTACAGAGGGTTTGATAAGTGTGGGACCCATGTGCATAGGCGATCTGGAAGTAGGCACGCACACGTGCATGCCTGCCCACTAGATAGGCATGCATGGGAGTGCTGGTAAGGGGGTAAAGGGAACGCACTATGTGCACGTCTGTCGGCTACACATCTATGCATGCATGCGCGACTGTGTATTGGAAAGGCATGCTCTAAAGCGCGCCTGTAAGTTGAGCATGTGCGCCTAAAGGATGAACAGGCATGCCTGAGAGCGTGCCTATGGAGTGAATAGGTGTGCATACGTGTGCGCCTGTGGAATGAACAGGCGCGCACGTGTGCGCACCTGTGGGTTAAACAGCCGCGCCTTAGAGGCAAGGTTGACAGGTGTAAAACTTATCATTTTGATGTTGTTGATGGTCCATTTGGCTGACTTAGGAATGTTTTATGTGGTTGCAGGTGATCATTGTGCATGATGTCTGTTGGTTGGCAAGAGCGGGACCGGTCCCAGCTGCGAGACACTGTGGCTATTGAGGATCTAGGTGTACGTGCGACTTTGGAAGCCTGTGGGCTGCTGAACTTCTTTTAGTGCCCGTTGATATGGGCAAAGGAGTATCTCCTGCAGTTTCTTATCCAGATGTGGAGTCCAGACCTGCATTTCTTTATAGTGCGGGGAGAGTAGATTGCCTTCACTGCGGTGGAGGATGTGTACTTTTTGACTGGGCTCACGTTTCGGGGAATGCCCCTACCGACAGAGCCGGTGTTACCGAGGGATGTGTCGCTAGCAACAGTTGGCTGGAGATACTGTTCGGGGCTGAACTTTATGTCTGGCACTGTCATGAGCATTGTGGCGATGGATGCCCCAGCGCATCGTTGTATAGCAGCGATGATTGTGAGAGTTTATGGGTCTCTGGCGATGAAGTGGATCAGTGGTGGCCAGTTGATTGTGATGGAGAGAGTGTTGGTCAGTAAGCACTTCGCCTGGGGGCTGACGCTGTATGCCAGGATAGTAGGGCAGCTGGACCACTATCAGTCTACGAATACTAGAGAGTTTGACTTTAGGTCCATCCTGGTGGCCTGGTTTCTGGAGAGGGTGCCTATGTTGCGCCTGAGGATTTTATTGGGTGCGTCTGGGGTGTGAGAGCCATGACTAAAGTGGTGGTCGATTGTTTTGCTTCACCATGGTGGTGGAAAGGGTGGCCACTTCTTTACTACTGAGGTGGCACAGGTGTGGCAGCAGATGCTGCAGGTGATATTACAGTACCCCTATGTCGAGGTTGACTTCCGGGAGGATACGGACATGGTGCTACCTCCAGGGGAGGTGTTTGACCATCGAGGTATGTTGATGATGTTGATATATATGTTTTTTATTTGAGATAGCATGACATATGTATATGATATAGATGTTGATACTATCTATTGCTTGTTTGTATGTGCAGATGTGGCACCGCGCGGGCGCGAGGTGGAGTTGCGGAGAGCACTGGCTCGTCAGGAGTTGGAGAGATCGCCACGAAGAGGGCCACGTGTTGGAGAGAGACGTCGGCGTGAGGATGTAGTGGCACGACCAGCTAATCTAGAGAGAGTAGCGAGGAGACGCTGGTTTGATGACCCTGGTGCTGGACCATCACATGCTCCTCCGATGGATGTCGGAGTAGATTTTGAGGACATACGTCATCGCCTGGAGGCGGTGTTACAGGAGGTTCCTGAGGGCATCTGGTCGCGCATCCAGGATGAGGGAATCCTAGAGCAGTGTGTGGGGATTCCATCGCCATGGCGGGCCATGGTACGATGGGCAGCAGTAGTTAGTGTTGCGATGACCAGACGACTACCTCCGGGGCAGGAGGGACCAGTAGGGGGTGGGCAACCACCACCTGAGGGAGGGGCAGGTGGTGGTTCTCTAGAAGCACCTTCAGTGGTGCTCTATGTATTGATGTATTTTTTGTATTTTTTGTATATAGGCTGGTGAGCCCATTTTGTACCGAGGTGTTGCATTGGCCTGCGGATACTTGTATTTTTGTATGTAAACATTTGGATGGCACTATAGACCGTTTGATATATACATGAGTATACATTTTGAGATCTATGTGGTGTTTACATGTGTTTTGTTAATGTATTGATGATGTCTAATCTATATATGCTGTGACAGGTTTTTGATATGTTATGTATGTGTAGAGGTAGATTGATGTGATATATGCCAGTCTAACACAATATTAGCTACGTTATCTGTAATTTGATTCAATTGTCTTGGAATATGTGTAAATGTAACGGAATCAAAATGTCAAGATAACAGTCTAACCTGTAGGTATTTGCGAAAGAAGCAAGGATCATGTACATGGTACACATTGTTGAGATGGAGAACGACTAGTTGAGAGTTGAGAAAGATGCTAAGGTGACGAATACTATGATGTTGGGCATCGGCCAGGAGGCCAATGACGGCAGTGTATTCAGCCTGGTTGTTGGTTGCTAAACCCAAACATATGCCGCTCGAATGGAGCATTTCATGTGAGGGGGTGTAGAGAGCCCAAGCAACCGAAGAAAGATTTTGTGTCCAACGGCTAGCACCGTCGGCGTAACCGATGTGGTAGGTCGGTGAAGGAAGCATCTATCAAGAGTACAAATGAGAGTTTAGACGTGAGGGATGGAAAAAATATTAAAAACACTATAAAAGAAATAACCTAAAGTAGAATGACTACGTTTAAGCATAAAATTTCTTTAAATACAACCCGTTGACGGGTTCTTTCAGAGAGAGGCCTTCGGGAGAGGCCAGGATGTATGCGCCTTTGGTGAGGCAATGTTGGATAATGTATGGGCCATGCAATAGTGACTTGAATTTGCCATGGCCAAAGGTATCATGAGCGATATCGTAAGCTAGGACGAGGTCGCCTTCGCGAAATGAGCGAAGGTTGACATGTTGATCAAAGGTGGCCTTTGATTGTTTTTTAGCTACCTCATTGTTCTGTAATGAAGATCAACGATCTTCATCCAGAGAATCTAAGTTCAGCAAGCATTTCTCCATTGGAGCAGTGTCGGGTAATAGCTCAATTGCGGTGCGTAGGGTGGGAATTTTGCACTCGATGGGAAGAGTGGCCTCAACCCCATGGACTAGATGAAATGGTGTGAAACCAGTAGCTATTTTCATAGCCATACGGTAAGCCCATAGCATGGAAAATAACATATGATTCCAATTGGTCTTATGTTTATTAACCGCGCGTTGTAACATGGTCTTGAGGACCTTGTTAACTGCTTCAGCCTGTCCATTATACTGAGGGTAATATGGTGAGGCAAACTCGTGGGAGAATCCTAACCGAGATGAGAGTTCGACGAAAATCTCATTCTCAAAGTGTTTCTCATGATCGAAAACCAGTTGGAATGGTACTCCAAAGTGAGATATGACGTGGTTAAAGAAAAAACGCTCTGCGGTGTCAGCAGTGTTGTTGAAGGTGGGCATAGATTCTACCCATTTGGTGAAGTAATTGACTGCGAAAACAATGTATTTGTGACCATTGCTGGAGGGGGGATTACAAGTCATGAAGTCGATGCCCCATTTACAAAAAGGGTCGGCAGTGATGACTGGATGGAGAAGAGAAGGTGGTGCTTCGGATTTTTTGGCGTAAAGCTGACACTTCTCACATCGTTTCATGGCATGAATGCAATCGTGAAACAAGGTAGGCCAGAAGTAACATGCTCAAATAATCTTCTGAGCAGTGGATATTCCCAAAAGATGGACCTCACATGCGCCGTTGTGGCAGTCGTTCAAGACTCTATCGGCCTCAAATGGTTAGGCATCGATGAAGAATGGTGTCGACTCCTCGCTGGTATAGGATATCTCCAATGAGGAGGTAGCGGGGGGGCTAATGGTGAATATGATGACGATCATCTCGTGAAAGGTGGTTACCAAAATTTTGAGTTCGGAGGTAGACGAGGAGGTCACCATACCAAGGATCATCCGAAGTGATGTGAAAGAGGTGTTCGTCGGGAAAGTCAGTATTGATGGGGGAACTGGTGGTGTCAGAGGGGAGGTCCATGACAAGTTCGGCAAGAACGAGGGATTTCTTTCTCTTGGGTGTTGAGAATTCAAGATCGTACTCTTGAAGGATAACGATCCATCGAGAAAATTTGTCGTTAATTTGTCGACGACTGAGCAAGTATTTCATAGGGTTGGAATCTGTGACAACCTTAGTTGTGTGAAGCAGAATGTAGTGACGTAGTTTCTAAACTGCGAGGACGACTACAAGAGCTAGTTTCTCTTTGTGTTTATACTTCAAGGGTGGCCCTGAGACGTTTTTACTAACATAATAAATGACATGCTCAGGATTGTCATCACCTAGCTGAACGAGAACTCCTGCTACTGAAACAGCTGATGCTGATACGTAGAGGATATAGTCACGATTGTAGTTAGGTTCACTAATTAAAGGGGCATTGGAGAGCACAAGTTTAAGATCATCAAATGACTATTGGGCATGTTCATCTTGGTGAAATGGGATGTCATGACGTAGTAAGTGGAGGAAACCATGTGCGCGAAAGGCGTAGTCAAGGAAAAATCATCGTAGAAAGTTAGCTTTGCCTTGTAGGCTCTGAAGTTGACATAGATTCCGGGGAGGTGGAATGTGGGTGATAGCTTGGACTTTGAGGGGTTCTACGGTAATACCTCTTTGAGAAACGATGAAGCTGAGGAGGCACCCTGTGGTTTCACAGAAAACACACTTGAGGGGATTCAAGCGGATGTTGTACTGACGACACCGTTGGAAGATGATTCACAAATCATCAAGATGTTGGGTGTGTTTCTTAGATCGAGCTGTGAGATCATCCAAGTATGCAAGGATGATATGAGCCAGATCATGAAAAATGTATGTCATAGCCCGTTGGAAAGTTGCGCCAGCATTCTTTAAGACAAAATGCATGACACGATAGGCAAAAGTACCCCAAGGGGTAGTGAATGTGGTTTTGTACTGATCGGCTGGGTGAATTTGAATTTGATTATAACCAGATCAATCGTCCATGAAGGATAGAGCCTCGTGGTCTGTGCATTCATCGATAATTTGATCGATGAAAGGCGTTGGAAAGTTGTCTTTGGGACATGCGTGATTGAGATCATGAAAGTTCGTGCAGACGTGGATAGTGCCTTGTGTTTGCACCCAACTCGTCACCTTGTGAGAAAATAAAGGGTGCTTACATGCCCTGTTGGGTCTTGCAGAGCATGACAGCTATAGTGGAAAGGGTTAGAAAAAGAACAACAAAACTATAAACAAGAATTAAATAAAAACAAACTAAAACTATGAGCATATGGATAAAGAAATAAAAACACAACAAGGCCAATATCACCAATTTTTTTAGGCTGATCAATTGATGAAATCAAAGCACAATGAAGAAAGGGGATTGTGAGTCCCTTCTTCCTCCAAAGGAAGGCTCTTGTGTCCTCACAAACTTGCTCTCCTTACAATGAGAAAATGAGAATGATGGTGAAAGAACTCCAAGCACATTCACTCAATGGAGAGGTGAATGGCTCTATGAAATGGTGCCAATGTGTTATTGTCAAAGAATGAGTCCTTAACAATCTTAGCAGCATAACAATACATGAAATTCCTTGAGAAAATGAGGTTTCCTCATGGCTTTTTATAGCATAGAATTGGGTGATTATGTAACTCCTTTGAGGTGTGAAAAGGGGCTCTTTAGGGCTTAATTAGGTCTTTGACCAGCCTACCATGCTGATTCAGCTCATATTTGGGAGTCAAATCAACTTGGGAGCTGATCCATAAGTGGTTGGGAGGCCGACCAATTCCATAAATGCGCCGATTAGCAGGTGCGCGGGTTTTTGCGCCAACAGTCGCGCGTCGTGCACGCATGCGCGCCTTGTACATTCTTGTTACGCGCATATGCGCGTGCACCCATCTTGTGTAAAGCTCCCTTCAATTGTTTGGTTACTTTGTATAGTTTTTGACCCTTTTGCAATGCTGTGAAATTAATTCAGTGCCATGAATGACTTCATTCCTGTTTTGATGATGCTGAGTTCTTGTCGCCATGTGCGGATGAAATTTCAGTGATAACAGATTCCCCCTAATGGATGAGGTTAGGAGCATATGTATAGCCGAAATCCATCAATGTTTCTTTTACTGAGAATGGTGTTGTAAGAGAGAGCAATAGTGAGACCGTTCAGAGCGATCCGTTGGAGAAGAAAGGAACCGGTAGAACCTGACCTTCTATAAGGTGCGTAACAATATACAACTGTGTACAAACGAGGTGGGCATGCCCCATGCTCGTGTTATGTAACTCTGACAAAAGAAGATGGAAGTGTTGGTGTAGACAACTGCAGCGCCCTCGGGGGCGGTAATGATAAAGGCAGAAGACAAGTTTGCAAAGGAACATACTCTGAAAAATAGGTAATGATCGTGGTAATAAGCAGCGACAATGATGTGGGCATTGATGGCCCTACCAAGTTCAGAGGTCTTCCGCAAAAAAGAAACTGCAATAGTCACAAAGTAAGACCCACCATAACATGAGAAAGTGTTGGCGTCAAATGTTATGGGGGCCAACGACAATAGGGAGCAATGGTGTTTCACCCTGTGTCGTCTGAGATCTCTCATTAAATGACAAATGAGGATCAAGATACTGTCGCCCTTCTGGAAAAAGTGTGTTGCTGTCGACAAAAGGGGAACGCGACTCCCAGAAGCAAAGGGCTTCATAGAATCTACTGAGGTGAGGAAGTGGCAGAGGTACATGGACGAAGTCAAAAAGTGGGAAGACTCAAGACTGCCCTTGGTTGGAGGGTGTATGGTAGAATGAGTGGCCGCAACCGGGTGACAAGGTCGAGTGTCAGGAGGATGCCAAGACTGAGGGTAAGTTGTGCCAGAGGCGGGACAAGGTGAACGAATTCAAAGGGTAAAAGTAAGTGACCGGTGAAGTACTCTGAAGATATGGATGATGCCATCAAGGGAAAATGAGAAGTAATGCTCCAACCAAGGGTGACATGGGTTGCACGTGGCCAAAAAAAGGAAGCTAGTCGCCAGGGGTGGCGACAAAAGGAAATGACTGAAAATAAAGGTGTGTGTACAATAAATAATGAATAATTTGGGAAAAATGTACAAATACAGAAACGGGTGCCCCGGTGTGAAATGAGTGCCCCAAGGAGGGCAGAAAGTTCTTGGAAAAAAGATGAAGGGTGGGGGCCCCATTGGTGAGTTTCTGTATGAGGTAGGTGAAATGAAGATAGGTTCGCAGATGGGCAAACGGATGGTGGATGAAATGGAGGGTTCATGATCATGCGGAGGTGCAGGTAAAAAATAGAACCATAAAGAGATAATCTGGGAGTCCGTGTGGGAAATCTAGCAAGATGAAGAGAAGGAGTATGTGGCTGATTTACGACAAGATGAAAGACTATCAGGACTCCCATCCCTAAGGGGTAATGAAGAACATCATGAGTGTCGAAAGTGACAGAAGGTGCTATGAATGGGACAACTCATGTGGGTGAGAATGCTACCGGGGTACAGTACCGAAGATGTAAAAGGGAGGTATGGGTACTGCAGAGCCAGGAAGGATGGTCCTAAAGGCCAATATTAGCGGGTATGACTGGAAACGTGAATGCAATACAATGGGAGAGACTACATGCCAGTGGTGAATATATATACCTGAAGGGATGAGGTCGGTGACCGATGAGCAAGTACCTGCGCACAGAACAACCAAATACCCAGAGTGAACTATATCTGAAGAGAATAAAAAATATGAGCATGTATTTGACAAATGTGACTATGCGCGTGTGTACCTGACCATGATATGGAAAAAAGGGCTCCCCGGGGGCCTAGGATAAAAAGTGACCCAGGGACGACCGTGTTGTAGGTGGCGGGATGTTGATCCCGTGGCTGAAGACGGTTTGAAAAATGGACACCTTGGGCTTCCGGAATGTTGAGTGAAGTTTGGCAAAAGGCCTATATATAGCTGTAGGGCCCACATTGCCACTTCATTTGTCCCTGCTACTACAGTGATTGGATGAGCAGATTGCAGAGGAGATTTTGAGTTTCAGGGAGCACGAGGTATCCGATCGACGGTGTGCGAGTATCAGGTTAGTGGTCTGATCATCCTGCATAGAAATAGGTTTCCAATTTTTGGGCAGGGTAGGTACGGGGGGCCGTATAGGGGGTTTAAGGGGATTTTTCATAGGATGTGGGCCCGCATGCGTGGGCGATTCAGTGGAAGGCACGCATACGTGCGCGCCTGTCCACAGAATATACGCGCATGGGTGCACGCGAGTGGGAGTTTAAGGCGTGCCCTAGGGGTGCACCTGTGAGGTGGATAGTCGTGCATTAGTGCGCACCTGTGAGGTGGACAGTCACGCTCGTGAGCGCGTCTGTATGATGGAAAGGCACGCTCATGAGGGCGCCTATGCAGTGAACAGGCATGCATTTGTGTGCGTCTGTATAGTGAACAGGCATGCATATGTGCACGCCTGTATAGTGAACAGGCGCGCATACGTGCGCGCCTGTGGGTAAGAAAACCGCGTCTTTGAGACAATGTTGGGGGGTGAAAAATGAGTCTTTTTTATGCATTGGATGGTTGCATAAGCTGATATAGGACTCTGTGTTGTGTGCAGGTGGGTAGCAGTGAATATGGATGTTCGGTGGCGTGAGCAAGACTAGTCGCAGTTCCGAGATGTTGTGGCCAATGCAGGGCCTGCGGTGCGAGCGTCTTTAGCAACCTGTGGGTTGCTAAAGTTCTTTGAGTGCCCATTGATACGGGCACAGGAGTATTTACTGCAGTTCCTGGTCTAGATGTGGAGTCCAGAGCTGCATTGCTTCCTCGTGCGAGGAGAGAATATCCCCTTCACTGTGGTGGAGGATGTCTATTTTTTGACTGGGCTCCCCTTCCGGGGAACGCCGCTGCCGGCAGAGCCTGTGATGCCGAGGGACACACACCTACGGGAGATCACCGAGCGATATTTATCAAGTGAGAACTACATTTCTGGGACTATAGTGAGTGTGAGTGGTCTAGATTCCCTGATGCATCGTTGCATAGCGGCGATGATTGTTCGCATGTATGGGTCACTTGCGACCCAACGGATTAGCGGTGGCCAGCTACTGGTGTTGGAGAGGGTGGTGGTGGGCCGTGAGCGGTTTGCATTGGGGTTGACTCTACATGCGCGGATGGTCACACAGTTGGATCGATGTCAATCCACAGGTACCAGAGAGTTCGCGTTCGGCACGATCCTGGTAGCCTGGTTCTTGGAGAGGGTGTCGATGTTGCGCCCGAGGGTTCTATTAGAGGCACCCAGGGCATGAGAGTCGCGCTTGAGGCGGTGGTCAGCGGTTTTGGTTCGCCACGGAGGTGGCGAAGGGGGGCATTATTTCACAGTGCAGGCAGCATAGATATGGCGGCAGATGCCGCAAGTGATACTTCGGTACCCCTATGCTGGGGTCGACTTTCGGGGGGACACGGACATGGTGTTGCCTCCTGGGGAGGTTTTCAACCATCGAGGTATGTTGTGTATTTGTATGTTTTGATTTATGTTAGCTTTTGATATACCAGTTCATATGTGATATAGACTCTAATACGATCGTTTGTTTGTTGTTTTGTGCATGTGAAGATGTGGTACCTCACGGGTGCGAGGTGGAGTGGCAGAGAGCATCGGTTCAGCGAGAGCCGGAGAGACTACCACATGGAGAGAGACATCGTCGAGATGAGGCCACGGGGTGACCGGCAAATCCCGAGAGGGCAGCGAGGAGGCGTCGGTTAGATGATCTCGGTGCAGGGCCATCACACGCTCCTCTGGCGGCAGCCGGAGTAGATTTTTATGATATACGTCGTCGTCTTGAGACGGTGTTACAGGATGTGTCTAAGGGCATGTGGATCCATATCCAGGATGAGGGGTTCCTGGAGCAGTGCATAGGGTTACCGCCACCATGGCGGGGTATAGTGCGACGAGCAGGTATGCTCGCCGCGATGACTAGTGGACGCCTGCCGCCGGGGCAAGAGGGTCCTGCAGGTGTTCCACCACCACCGCCTGGGGTAGGTGGGGGTGGAACACCACCTCCTCCTGAGGGAGGAGCAGCTGGGGGTGCGATAGAGGCACCCTGATGGATGTATATTGTATACCTTTTTGATTGTATATAGGCTGGTGAGCCAATTTTGTACCGAGGTGTGGCACTGGCCTGCGGGCATATGTATTTTTTGTATGTAAACATTCGGATGGCCGGAGAGGCCTTGATATATATATATATATATATGAGTATACACCTTGTTGAGATCCTGATGTTGTCTACATATGTTCTTTGTTGTTGATGATGATGTTGTCGAATCTATCTATATGCTATGACAAGATGTATGAGATGTTTATGTATGTGTAGCTTGATGTGATATATGCCAATCTAACACCATGTTAGCTATTTCATCTGTTGTTTGATTCAATTGTCTTGGAATATGTATAAATGTAATTGAATCGAAATGTCGAGATAATAATCTAACCTGCAGGTATTTGCGAAAGAGGCACGGATCGCGTACACGGTATACATTGTTGAGCTGGAGAATGACTAGTTGAGAGTCGAGGAAGATGCTAAGGTGGTGAATATGATGTCGCTGGGCATCGTCCAGGAGGCCAATGACCGCAGTGTATTCAGATTGATTGTTGGTTGCTGGTCCCAAACAGATGTCGCTTGAATGTAGCATTTCGTGTGAGGGGGTATATAAAGCCCAAGTCGCCGAAGCGAGATTTTGTATCCAACGGCTGGCGCCATCGGCGTAACCGATGTGGTAGATTGGTGAAGGAAGCATATGTCAATAGCACAAAGGATAGTTTAGAAGAGAGGGTGGGAAAAAAAAGATTAAAAACACTAAACAAGAAAAAATAACCTAAAGTAGAAAGACTACTTCTAAGCATAAAATTTCTTGAGGTATAACCCATTGATGGGTTCCTTGAGCGAGAGGCCTTTGGGGGAGGCCAGGATGTATGCGCCTTTGGTGAGGCAATGTTGGATGATGTAAGGGCCATGCCAAAGTGATTCGAACTTGCCATGGCCAAAGGTATCATGAGAGATATCATAGGCCAAGACAAGGTCGCCTTCTCGGAATGAATGAAGGTTGACATGGCGATCAAAGGTAGCTTTGGATCATTTTTTAGCTGCCTCGTTGTTTTGTAATGAAGATCGACAATCTTCATCCAGCAACTCCAAGTTCAGCAAGCACTGCTCCATTGGAGCAGTGTCAGGTAAAAGCTCAATTGCGGTGCGGAGGGTGGGAATTTCGCACTCGATGGGAAGAGTTGCCTCGATCCCATGGACTAAATGAAATGGCATGAAACCTGTAGCGGTCTTTACTGCCGTCCGATAAGCCCATAGCGTGGAAAATAACATATGATGCCAATTGGTTTTATGTTTATTAATCGTGCGCTGTAACATGGTCTTGAGGACTTTGTTCACTGCCTCGACTTGTCCGTTTGACTGAGGGTAATATGGTGAGGCGAAATCGTGAGAGAAGCCTAACCGAGATGAGAGTTCGATGAAGATCTCATTCTCGAAGTGTTTCCCATGATCGGAAACAAGTTGGAGTGGTACGTCAAAACGGGATATGACGTGGTTAAAGAAGAAGCGCGTTGCAGTGTTAGCAGTGTTGTTGAAAGTGGGCATAGCTTCGGCCCATTTGGTGAAGTAATCAACGGAGACAACAATGTATTTGTGACCATCGCTGGAGGGGGGATTACAAGTCATGAAGTCGATTCTCCATTTACAAAAGGGGCCCGCGGTAATGACAAGGTGAAGAAGAGCGGGGGGAGCTTGGGCTTTGTTGGCGTAGAGCTGACATTGCTCACATCGTTTCACGGCATGAATGCAATCGTGAAACAAGGTAGGCCAAAAGTAACCAGCTCGGATAATCTTCTGAGCCATGGATATACCCGAAAGGTGGCCCCCACAAGCGTCGTTGTGGCAGTTGTTTAAGACTTTGTCGGCCTCGTCAATAGTCAGGCAACGACGAAGAATGGTGTCGATGCCCCGCCGATATAGGATGTCTCCGATGAGGATGTAGCGGGGGGCCTGATGGCGAATACGCCGACGATCATCTCGTGATAGATGGTTACTGAACTTTTGAGTTCGTAGGTAGATGAGGAGGTCGCCATACCACGTATCATCTGAGGCGATGTAAAAGAGATGTTCGTCAGGAAAGTCAGTGTTGACGGGGGGACTGGTGGTGTCAGAGGGAAGGGCCGTGACAAGTTCGGTGAGAACAAGGGCCTTCTTACTCTTAGGTGTTGAGAACTCGAGGTCATATTCCTGGAGGATAATGATCCATCGAGCGAATTTTCCATTGACTTGTCGATGGCTGAGCAAATATTGCATAGGGTTGGAATCTACGATGACCTTCATGCTACGAAGCAGAATGTAATGGCGCAGTTTTTGGACTACAAGGACAACTGCAAGAGCAAGTTTCTCTTCGTGTTTGTACTTCAAGGGTGGTCCCGAGAGGTTCTTACTAATGTAGTAAATGATGTGTTCATGATTGTCATCTCCGAGCTGGATGAGGACACCGACTACTGATATAGATGATGCTGATATGTAGAGGATGTAGTCGCGATTATAGTCAGGTGCACTAATTAAAGGTGCATTTGAAAGTGTTTCTTTGAGATCGTCAAATGACTGTTGGGCATAGTCGTCCCAGTGAAAGGGGATGTTGTGACATAGTAAGCGAAGGAAACCATGTGTGCGTATGGCGTAATCAGGGACAAAGCGCCGAAGAAAGTTAGCTTTGCCCTGAAGACTCTGAAGTTGCCGTAAATTCCGAGGAGGTGGAATTTCGGTGATAGCTTTGACTTTGAGGGGGTCCACGGTAATACCACTTTGGGAAATGATAAAACCGAGGAGTTTCGCGGCGGTGACGTAAAACATGCACTTGAGAGGGTTCAAGCAGATGTTGTACTGGCGACACCGTTGAAATATGATTCGTAAATCATCGAGATGCTGGGTGCGTTTCTTGGAGCGTGTTGTGAGGTCGTCCAAGTAGGCAAGGATGATTTCAGCCAGGTCGTGGAAGATGTATGTCATGGCCCACTGGAAGGTTGCGCCAGCATTTTTTAAGACAAAAGGCATGACACGATATGAAAAAGTACCCCATGGGGTAATAAATGCAGTTTTATATTGATCGGCTGGGTGGATTTGAATTTGGTTATAGCCAGAGAATCCGTCCATAAAGGAGAGAGCCTCGTGGTCGGCACAGTCGTCGATGATTTGATCGATGAATGGTGTTGGAAAGTTGTCTTTTGGACATGCGTTATTGAGATCGCGAAAGTTTGTGCAAACACGGATAGTGCACTATTTTTTGTCGATGGGTACAGGGTTGGAAACCCATGAAGTGTAAGCGATGGGATAAATAAACCCGACCGTGCGTAACTTGTCGATTTCGGCTTTGATAGCCGCGGCCTTGGATGGGTGTAGCGGTCGTTGTTTTTGGTGAACTGGTGTGATGTCAGGCCAGGTGTCGATGCGATGTTTGACTATGGAAGGGTCGAGTCCAGGCATCTCTGTGTATGACCAGGCGAAAATGTCCCTGTATTCCTAGAAGAGGGCTTTATATGCGGCGATTTCCTGCGGAGTGCAAGCAGCTCCAATGATGATTTCTTCAACGATGCTATTTTTAATGGAAATGTCGATTTTGATGGTGGGGGAAATGTTGGCCATATTTCCTTCTTCAAAAGCGTCAGGGGCAGGAATGGGATTGTTGAACCAATTGATAGGCCCGGATGGGATAAAATCTTTGGTTTCGACCGCGTACACGGGGTTTTTATTAGGAGTCATGAGGGCTTCCTGTGGAAGGAAGAGTGCACGATGATGTAGTGAGTCCCAGGGAGAGTCTGGGCTATGTAGCTCTTCCAGTATTTCCTCGTCGCATTGGAAATGCCGAGAATATAAGGGGTCATGAGGAGTGACCTCAGTGCTAGTGTGATTTCCCCCTGCTGGAGAAGCAAGGGGAGTGGTACAAGCAGAGGGTGAGGGTTCACTCGACATGAACCATATGTTGAAGTACTAAGGAGTACCCGTGGTGGTTGAATGGAGAGTCTCCGTAGGGGAATGAGCAGGAGAGTTGGGGGGATTGTGGGGTAATTCCTCAGATATGTCATTAAAGAACCATGGAGGCGTTGGAAGTGCCTCGGGCTCGGGAGAAATGACATGAAGACTTGCTATTGACAAGGGAAGGTCATTGGTCGTCTTTGCGGATTGACGAAGCAGGGCCAATTGACATTGCCTGTATGCAAGGATCATCGGACACTGGTATGTAAAGTGAGTTAATGAATCGCAGAGAGAGAAAGGGAATCTCATACGTTCATTGACTATAGTGGTGACATAGCGAATGTCAGTGATGTTTGAAGAGGACGTGGTAGGGCGTGGGTTGTTCTGGAAGTTCTGGCGTACAGCCGCTAATGTTTGCCAAAAGCATGGTAGTGCTGGGCAATGATGGGTGTAATGGCCATATTCAGAACATATAGCACACGCAAATTTAGTCCTCAACCCTTTACTACTGGAAGGCATGGTGGTAGTAGTGGGACTAGCAGTAGTGACGGGTGTTGTGGGAGTTGGATTGGGAGGGATGGACAATTGTTGGTTTGGTGACCCTCTTTCTCACATAATGCGCAAGGTGGTGGGATGCATGGAGGAAGTGGAGCTGAGGGATCCTTCTTCTTTCTCCTGCCCCCAGCTGTAGCAGGAGGGGTAGGGAGTATGGGGGTAGTGGGGGTGAGGTAGGGAATCTTCATGGGGAGGCCTTCCTGTGGGGGAAGGGATGGGCGAGGGATCATCTCAGGTGGATGTAAATACCACACTGGGTTGCTAACACCATATTGGGTAGTGTGAGTGTTGCGGCTACCTGGAAACTTTCTATACCGGGTGGAGGGTAAAAGAAGGGAATTTGGGTGAGGGGTTGGGGGAGTTTCTCCAAAATGGGACTATGCTCCTGAGGGGATGTGGATTTGTGGACTGTTGAGGTCGACGAATGCGCAGGAGGCTCCGGCGGGAGTGGTTCTGCGACTACTGAGACGTCAGGAATGACGAAAGCCTCCTGAGGAGGAAGTGTATCCTCCGTGTGAGTTCCGTTAGATGAGACGACACATACTTGATTAAGGGGAAGGAGTGGTGGTGCTCCATGGTATGTCCCTAACAAGGATGGATCTTTAAAAATCCCCGGACCCATCTCGATGAGTGGGTATGTGTCTTTGTTGGTGTGGATGAGAGGAAGAATGTTATCGAGGTTGGCAGAGGGGTTAGGCTCATAATGTGAGACTTGGTCGATGGTTACAATCTTTCCGTTGTGGGGGAACATGATTGTCTGAAAGACGGAAGATGCCACTGCCTTCATAGCATACATGTAGCTACATCTGAACAAGATATTGTAATCGAGCGGAGTGTCGATAACTTCAATGTCAATGAGAATAGTTTTGCCTCCGAGTTCAACGGGGACATTTTGAAAGAGCCCTTCAGGAGATGATGGTCTTTCGTCATAGGCTCGTAATGTGATGGCGGAGGGTATGAGTTCCGGGGAACCAAGTTTCTGCCATACTGTTTTGGACATGATGCATGTAGATGCACCTCCATCGATGATACACCGATGAATAGTGATGTTCTGTATTTTTACTGGTAGTTGAATAGCGACCAAGGCGGGAAGACGAGGTTCACTATTGTCAAGATCGAAGGTGATGAGTTGAGTATCGGCAGGGTCGGCTGCCCCTAAGGTGAAAATTAGAGACTTCCGTTGTGTAGGGAAAGTCTGGAGGACTTCCAAGACTGACATGGCAGCCGGGGATTGTGCTAAGTCATCTACCAAACTATAATTATGAGCTGCCCTAGCCTGTGGGTTGTGGACATTCCTATGCAAGGGGATGCGAGGGATGCGTAATGGTGGTTCGGCGGAAGGGCAGGGGATCACCAACGGGGGTCCCATCGGTGTAGGGTTGGTCTCAGGAGAGAGAGGAGTAGACTCAGCTGATGTCTGATACTGACGATTTCATGTTTGCAGGAGGATTTCTTCCTCACTAGTGTGGAGGATTGTACGCTCTACAGGATTGTTTGGGTTATGATATTGACCCACCTGAGGTGGGGGATGCAGCATGTCCTGTTGGGTGTTTATCACACCTTGATGTGGGATAGGGTTTTGTAGCACGGCGGGAGGGGGTTGTTGCACATATTGTTGTGGTGCTTGCTGAGGGGCAGTTTTTGCAGGGGTATGGGGAAGACTACCCGAGTCTTTCAACCATTTGAAATCAGGGATCTAGGGGCAATGGTGAGTGTAATGACCGAACTCACCACAAAGAGCACAAGGGTGAATGGTTTTAATATTACTTCTCCCTTGGCGTTTGTTGTTAGTGCTCCCTTGGGGGTTTTGGTTCCCTTGGTTCTGGTTGCCCCCAGTGGGTTGGTGTTGTGGGGGTTGATTCCCGCCTTGGCCCGGGTTAGTGTTATTCCTGTTCCATCCTTTCTTCTTGTTCGAAGGGTGAGTAGGATTGGCTGTGTTCAACTGTTCAAAATTCTGGTATTGTTGAGCAGCAGAAGGTTGAACAAAATTTACCCCCTCATGTGGATGTGGGGGAGCCATGGGTTATGGAGGACCAGGAAATGGGAAGTATGGATTTTGTGGTGGTACCGATCCATAAGGTACATAGGAAGGTTGCGTGCTTTCACTAGTACTATAAGATGATGTTGAGGGAGTACCACTATTTGGAGGAATAGGTGGATGTATGGGAGGTGTTGGTGGTGGTCCACTGATGGGTGGAGGTATAGCAATAGGGTATGGTTGTTGATAAGGGGGTGGGGGATAATAAGGAGTGTCCCCATAGGCTGGTGGGTATTGAGGTGTGCCATACATCGGTGGTGGTTGGGGTTGTGGACCATGGTGTGTGGTGGCACCTATTAGTCCGTCTACTGAGTGAGACATCCCAGGTTTGTCTTGGCCAAATGGCACAGGTTTTGGAAGGTCAGGAAGTACTGTGTACAAGTACCCTGACTGTGCGTAGATAAGGTCATATTGTTAGGCCTTACTAATGGCTTCCTCTTCAGACTGAGGGAAGGTGGAAGCGACATCCTTTCCAAGGAGAGCAACAAGTGATCTAAGCAACCAATCAAGTCATTGTTTCTTGGTGGTTTCTGCCTTACACAAACTACGTCGCCTACGCCACTCATGAATGTGGTCGGTGATGTGGGTGGCTAAGGTCTGTTTAAAATTGGACAGTAGTTCTAGACCATTGTCATGGTGGATGGGTAATTGGAAAAATGTCAAGAAGGCCTTGGCCAATGACTCAAAGGTCGTGTGTGACCCTGATTTTTATTTGACATACCATTTGGCTGATGGGCCAGTAAGTGTGCATTGAAACAGTTGCAGTCTGATGGAATCATACATAATGCTATTAGAAGAGCACCATAGATGAAAGGTCATGGCATGGTTGGCGGGGTCATCCCCTGCCTTTCCTTCAAACTTTGGTATGTCTGAAGGAATTTTTGTTGGCATTGCAGGCCATGTGGGATCATGCAATATAGGATCATTGGTGAGCTTGGTGAGATCCGGTATGTTGAGAGAGGCCAAGTATGGCATCTGTAGTGGGGTGGGAGGGTTATCTCCAGCCATAGTGTGTTGTGAAACTGACCCTTGATGGGGACTAGGTGGGTTGGTGCTCCCTCCTTGAGAGGAAGAGGGTCCTCCGCTTCCGTGCAAAGGAGAGCGAGTGGACAGGTGACCTTGGGAAGTTGACCCAAGTAAGGTAGAACCAAGCAAAGCTGATCCTAAGATAGTAGCACTCACAGGAGTGTGTGAAAGAGGTACCGATGAGAGGGTACGACCAGATACTCCCCCTAAGATAGGTGGGAGGTTGAGCAAGCGTCGTGAATGATGGGGGTTCTGTGATTCCCCTATGATGTCAGACTAGTGGTGTGAATGTGTGCAACAAGTGGTTAGAGAAACAAAGAGCCTTTGCGTTGAATGTTTTACACAATATATATATATCCCAATCAAACAGTAATCAGATGTGCATCATACATAAAATGAGAAAGAATCATATATATGGGTAAGAGGGTTTTGTCCGTGTGGGGGGAATCAAAAGAAAGAAAATGCTCGTGTCCAAGAAGACGAAATGTCCTTCCTTTCCAATAGCACTAGACCTTCCAATAGCTCTCAACAGTGGGGTCTGAAGTCACCGAAAGAGACACTAGTGAAGGATGAAATAATTGGTTATAATGAGGGGTAGAGGGGGCATATCCCGAAAGAGCTGGCGATATTTCCCAATAGCCACACAAAATCCAATCAAGGTGAAATTGCAGCCCACAATCGCCACCTGGGTAGATGTCCTAAATTTGGTCACTAGGTACCTTGGTCAAAGTGCGGAATTTAGATTTTCGGCCTAAGAAATGGGTCACGGGATGGATCTCGTCCAAGAGGTGGGTGCCTCAAGGGGGGATGCACAGAACAACCAGACCTCGGCCTTCAACCCTTCACGGGTATCTCCCTGCCTTATGGTGATTGGAACACTTGACTTGGAGGATTTGAAGTTCCCTATTTGTCAACTTCTATGTTTGAAAATGTGAGAACCAGATAACGGGGAGTTATTTGGATGCCTATCCCCGAAATCCTACCTAGACTAAAAACTTCTTTGGGCACCTCCTGTGGAGGAAAACTTAGTGAGTTTTTTAGAAAGTTTTTAGATGAAGTTGTTTTGTGAGGCTGGGGGTGAAAACCAACCTCGTTTGATTTAAAAGTGGGAGTGGATAGTCCTATCAAGAAAAGATGGGGTGTTTTCGGAATCCCTTTGGAGGAAACATACTTAGACCTCCACGTTTCGAGAAGAGGCTATGTGAGTGATGAGAAGTGACTTTTGTGTGTGAGTGAAAGTGTACCAAGTTTTAGTTATTTAGATGTCACCTTGTTGTGTGTGGACTTCGCTTGGTCCTTACAAGAGTGTGATTACCTATTTTAGCTAGATGTCATTGGTACAACCTTGCAGAATTTTAAAAGCCCTAGGAAACTAGCATGTGGACATGTGGTCCGTTACTATCCTTTAGCTCCCTATGTGTGATTTAATCTAGAAAAATCATGAAACTATCCTAGATTGAACATGTGGGCATGTGTGGGCCTGTTACAAACCTTTAAACTCTCCTAGTTTTTTTATCTAAGAAAGAAAAATTCCAACCACTATCCTACTTTTGTGACATCTGGGCATGTATGGGCCCGTTACAAATTTAAGATATGTTGGAAAAATGAAGCTAATAGGGGTCCCAAAAGGGCCTTTGTCCTCTCCTAAAAGTTTTTTGAATTTTGTTAAGGGAGATGAGATTTTTTTCGCAATCTCTTTCTGATTCTCAAGATCGCTTGATTGCGCAAGAGAAGAGCATACTCAAGGATTTCTACTCCAAATTCTAGTCCCAAATGTGAATTAGGTGTGATTAAGTATGATTGTCCAACTTAGACTATAAATCAAAGCAAGCCATCCATGTGGCTAAAAGCAAATAAGGGAAAATGATTTTTATCCACCTAAATGCCTATGTTTGTTTGACTATCCCCTTTATAAGTTGAGGGGTCTAAGTGGTGCATTATTTAGAGCATGCATAACATCATTCTTAAGAATGAAAATGACTTTCCCCACATCCCAAGACCTTACAATGTAAAAATTTAGTTCAGATGCGCGGCCTCCAGTGTAGACAGAGGTGCATATGGCGCCTGCGCGCTGACAGAATTGAGGAAGAAAGCGCATGCGCGCAGAGAGAGAATGTTGTTCAGGCGCATGCGCGCATGATGTGCGTCTGTGGGGTGGAATACCCGCGCACCTGTGACAAGTGATCGAGAAAGAAAATTTGGATGGATTTCTCTCAATTCTCCCTTGAATTGACTGGTTAGCAGGTCGGCAGAGGCCGGTTTGTGCACCTGCAAGTTAATGAAAGCAAAAGGAAAGCAAAATAAACCCAAATGAGGAAGGAATTGATACCAACTCCCCAGTATGGTCGCCAATCTGTTTGCACCCAACTCGTCACCTTGTGAGCAAATAAAGGGTGCTTACATGCCCTGTTGGGTCTTGCAGAGCATGACAGCTGTAGTGGAAAGGGTTAGAAAAAGAACAACAAAACTATAAACAAGAATTAAATAAAAACAAACTAAAACTATGAGCATATGGATAAAGAAATAAAAACACAACAAGACCAATATCACCAATGTTTTTAGGCTGATCAATTGATGAAATCAAAGCACAATGAAGAAAGGGGACTGTGAGTCCCTTCTTCCTCCAAAGGAAGGCTCTTGTGTCCTCACAAACTTGCTCTCCTTACAATGAGAAAATGAGAATGATGGTGAAATAACTCCAAGCACATTCACTCAATGGAGAGGTGAATGGCTCTATGAAATGGTGCCAATGTGTTATTGTCAAAGAATGAGTCCTTAACAATCTTAGCAGCATAACAATACATGAAATTCCTTGAGAAAATGAGGTTTCCTCATGGATTTTTATAGCATAGCGTTGGGTGATTATGTAACTCCTTTGAGGTGTGAAAAGGGGCCCTTTAGGGATTAATTAGGTCTTTGACCAGCCTACCATGCGGATTCAGCTCAGATTTGGGAGTCCAATCAACTTGGGAGCTGATCCATAAGTGGTTGGGAAGCCGACCAATTCCATAAATGCACCGTTTAGCAGGTGTGCCGGTTTTTGCGCCAACAGTCGCGCGTCATGCGCATATGCGCGCCTTGTACGTTCCTGTTACGCGCATATGCGCGCGCACCCATATTGTGTAAAGCGCCCTTCAATTTTTTGGTTACTTTGTATAGTTTTTGACCCTTTTACAATGTTGTGAAATTAATTCAGTGCCATGAATGACTTCATTCCTGTTTTGACGATGCTGAGTTCTTGTCTCCATGTGCGGACGAAATTTCAGTGATAACACCTTGCTTTTTGTTAATGGGTACAAGGTTGGAAACTCATGATGTATAGGTGATGGGGTAGATGAACCCAACAACGCGTAATTTGTCAATTTCAGCTTTGATGGCTACTGCTTTGGATGGGTGCAGCGGTCATTGTTTTTTACGAACTGGTGTAATGTCAAGCTAGGTGTCGATGCGATGTTCGACGATAGAGGGATCGAGGCCAGGAATTTCCATGTACGACCGAGCAAAAATATCCTGATATTCCTGGAAGAGGGCTTTATAGGCGGTGATTTCTTGAGGAGTGCAAGCAGCTCCAATGGTGATTTCCTCGACGACGCCATTTTTTATGGAAATGTCGATTTTAATGGTCGGGGAAATGTTGGCCATGTTGCCTTCTTCAAAAGCATCAGGGGTAGGAATGGGTTTTTTGAACCAATCGACAGGTCCTGATGGGATAAAATCCTTGGTTTCGACCACGTAGATGAGGTGTGGGTTAGGAGGCGTGGAGGCTTCCTGTGGAAAGAAGAGTGCGCGGTGGTGTAGCGCATCCCATGGGTAGTCAGGGTTGTTTAACTCTTCAAGTATTTCCTCGTCACAGTGGAAGTGATAGGAATACAAGGGGTCATGAAGAGTGATATCGGTGACTATTGTCGTGCGACTGCCCCCTGGTGATAAAGAAGCAGGAGGAACAATGCAAGGAGATGGTGATGGTTCGCTCAACATAAACCAAATATTGAAGTACTGAGGAGTACCCGTGGTAGTTGGGTGTAAAACCTCCATAGGGAAATGAGTGGGAGAGTTGGGGGGATTGGGGGGTGAATCCTCAGATAAGTCATCTAAGAACCATGGAGGCGTTGGAAGGGCCTCGGGTTTGAGAGAAATGACATGAAGAACCTCTAGTGACAAAGTAAGGTCAACTATTGACTCTATGGGTCTGTGAAGCAAAGTCAATTGGCATTGCCTGTATTCAATGATCATAGGAAACTAGTATGTAAAGTGATCAAATGATTCACATAGAGAACAAGGGCATCTCATACGTTCATTGACTGAAGTGGTGACATAACGGATGTCATTGATGTTTGTTAAGGATGACATAGAAGGACTGGGGTTTCTTTGGAAGCTTTGACATACTGCGGCTAATGTCTGTCGAAAGCATGGTAATGCTAGGAAATGGTGGGTATAATGGCCATATTTTGAACATATAGTGCAAGAAAATTTGGTTCGCAACCCTTTACTACTTGAATGGGGGGTGGTAGCGACAGTAATGGTGAGCGTTGAGGGAGTTTGATTGAGTGGAATCAAATTCCATAACTCTGGTAGGGATGGGCATTTTTTGGTTTGGTGTCCATCTTTCTCACAGAGCATGTAAGGGGGTTGGAAACGCGAAGGAAGTGGAGCTATGGGCTCCTTCTTCTTTCTCCTGCCCCCAGCTATGGCAGGGGGGGTAGTGAGTGGGGGTGTAGGGGGTATGGTGGGAGTAAGTATGGGAATCATCATTAGGATTCCTTCCATTTGGGGGGGAAGGGATGGTCGAGGGACCATCTCTGGTGGATGTAAATACCAAACCAAAATTGCTAACACCATATTAGGGAGGGTAAGCGTTCCGGCTACCTGGAAATATTTGATGCCCGGTGGAGGGTAAAAGAAGGGGATTTGAGTGATGGCTTGGGGAACTGTCTCCCAAAATAGGATATGTCCTTGGGGGGATGTGGAATCATGGACTAGTGGGGTCGATGGGTTCATAGGAAGCTCGTGAGGGGGAAGTTCTGGGACTAGTGGGACGTCAGATACAATAGAAGCCTCTCTAGGAGGAATGGTATCCTCTGTGTGAGTTCCATTGGATGATATGATGCATACTTGATTGGAAGGATGAAGGAGCGGTGGTGCTCCATGGTAAGTTCCTAACAATGATGGATATTTGAAAATTCCAGGACCCATCTCGATGAGTGTGTATGCGTCATGACTCGTGTGGATGAGGGGAAGAATGTTATCTATGTTGGCAGATGGGTTAGGCTCGTAATGTGAGACTTGGTCAATGGTAATGATCTTCCTGTTGTGGGGGAAAATCATTATTCGAAAGACAAAAGAGGCCAATGCCTCCATAGCATACATGTAGCTACGACCGAATAAGATATTATAATCGAGTGGGGCATCGATAACTTCAATGTCGATGAGAATAGTCTTGCCCCTGAGTTCTACAGGGACATTTTGGAAGAGCCCTTCAAGAGATGATGGTCGTCCATCATAAGCTTGTAAGGTAATGGCAGAGGGTATGAGTTTGGGGGAACCAAAATTCTGCCATACTGATTTGGACATAATGCATGTAGATGCACCTTCATCGATGATACACCGATGAACTGTGATGTTCCATATTTTTACTGGGATTTGAAAAGCGATCAAGGCGGGAAGGTGAGGTTCTCCACTGTCGAGATCAAATGTAATGAGTCGAGTATCTGCGGGGTCAATTTCCCCCAAGGTGGAAAGTAAAGATTTCCACTAAGTGGGACAAGTTTGAAGGACTTCTAAGACTGACATGGCAGCTAGGGATTGTGCTAAGTCATCAACCAAACTGTAATTATGAGCTGCCCTAGCCTGTGGGTTGTGGACATTCCTGTGTAATGGGATGTGAGGGATGTGAAGAGGTGGCTTTGTATTAGGGTGAGGGATCACCAATGGGGGTCCCGTCGGTGCAGGATTTGTCTATGGAGAGATGGGAGGAGACTTAGCGGGTGCATGATATTGGAAATTACGTGTTTGTAGAAGGATTTCTTCCTCACTAGTGAGGAGGATCGTGCGATCTGCTGGATTGTTGGGGTTCAGGTATTGTCCTACCTGAGGTGGGGGATGTTTTGCATCCTGTTGGGTGTTTATCACACCTTGGTGTGGAATAGGATTATGCAGCACGGCAAGGGGGGGGGTTGTTGCACGTATTGTTATGGTGCCTGTTGAGGGGCAGGTGGTGCTAGAGGATGGGGTAGACTACCTGAGTCTTTCAACCATTTGAAATCAACGATTTGGGGGAAATGATGAGTGTAATGACCGAACTCCCCGCAAAGGGCACAAGGGAAGTTGGTTTTAATAGTATTGTTATTTCTCCCTTGATGCCTATTACTATTTCCCCCCTGGGGGTTCTGATTCCCTTGGTTATGGTTTCCCCCAGTAGGTTGGTTCTGCTGGGGTTGATTCCCGCCTTGACCTAGGTTGTTGTTGTTCCTGTTTCGTCCTTTATTTTTGGTATTGTTCGATGGATGGGTCGGATTTTTCGTATTCAACTGTTCAAAATTTTGATTTTTTTCAACGAGAGAGGGTTGAACAAAATTCACCCCAGCATGAGGATATGGGGGAGCCATGGGTTGTGGGGGACTAGGAAATGGAAAGTATAGATTCTGTGGCGATAATGATCTGTAAGGTACATAGGAAGGCGTGGTGCTTTCGCTAGTACTATAAGCTGAGGTAGAGGGGGTACCAGAACTTGTTTGAATAGGTGGGTGTATGGGGGGTGATGGCGGTGGCCCACTGATGGGTGGAGGCATAGAAACAAGGTATGGTTGTTGATAAGGGGGTGGGGGGAAAAAAGAAGTACCCCCGTATGCCGGTAGGTATTGAGGTGTTCCATACATTGGTGGTGGTTGGGGTTGTGGACCGTGGTGAGTTGTGTTACCAATCAGTCTGTCTGCTGAGTGAGACATCCCAGGTTTGTCTTGGCCAAATGGCACAGGTTTTGGGAGATCAAGAAGTACAGTGTATAAGTACCCTGACTGTGCATAGATGAGGTCATATTGTTGAGCCTTACTGATGGCTTCCTCTTCAGATTGAGGGAAGGTGGAAGCTACATCCTTACCAAGGACAGAGACAAGTGATCTAAGAAACCAGTCAAGACACTGTTGTTTGGTGGTTTCTTCTTTACACAAACTATGTCACCTACGCCACTCATGAATGTGATCAATGATATGTGTGGCTAAGGTTTGTTTGAAATTAGAGAGTAGTTCTATACCATTGTCGTGGCGGATTGGTAGTTGGAAGAAGGTCAAAAATGCTTTGGCCAAGGATTCAAAAGTCGCATGGGACCCTGATTTTTCATCTACATACCATTTGGCCGATGGGCCAGTGAGTGTGTGTTGAAATAATCGCAGTCTGATGGAATCATCCATAATGTTGTTGGAAGAGCACCATAGGTGAAAAGTCATGACGTGGTTGGCAGTGTCATCGCCTGCCTTCCCTTCAAACTTGGGTATGTCTGAAGTTAGTTTGGTGGGCATTGCAGACCATGTGGGGTCATGCAATATAGGATCATTGGTGAGTTTTCTTAGATCTAGTATGTTGAGAGAGGCCAAATATGGAATCTGTAGTGGGGGGTAGGGTTAGCTCCAGCCATGGTGTGAGTGTGTTGTGAACCTAACCCTTCATGGGGGCTAGGTGGGTTGGTACTTCCCCCTTGAGAGGAAGTTGGTCCCCCGCTTTCGTGTAAAGGAGAGCGAGTGAACAGAGGACCTTGGGAAGTGGACCCAAGTAATGTGGAACCAAGAAAAGATGATCCTAAGACAGTAGCACTCATAGGAGTGTGTGAAGGTGGTGTCGATGAGTGGGCAAGACTAGAGACTCCCCCTAAGATAGGAGGGAGGTTTAGCAAGCATCGGGAATGAAGGGGATTATGTGGGTCCCCTATGATGTCTGACTAGCTGAGTGAATGTGTAAAAATGGTGGTGAGAGTAATAAAGAAACAAGAGCCTTTGGTTGCAAAATTTGAACTTTACACAATATATATATCCAAATCAAAATGTAGTCAGAAGTGGATCATACATAAAATGTTTTGAAAAAGAAGCATATATGTGGATAAGTGGGTTTTGTCCGCATGGGGAATCAAAAAGAAAAAAAATGCTCATGTCCTAGAAGATGTAACGTCCTTCCTCTCAAATAGCACTAGACCTTCCAATAGTACTTAACAGTGGGGTCTGAAGTCACCGAAAGAGAAACTAGTGAAGGATGAAATAATTGGTTATAATGAGGGGTAAAAGGGGCATATCCCGAAAGAGCTGGTGATATTTCCTAATAGCCACACAAAATCCAATCAAGGTGCAATTACAGCCCACAATTTCCACTTGGGTAGATGTCCTAAAATTTGGTCACTAGGTACCTCAGTCAAAGTGCGGCATTTAGATTTTCGGCCTAAGAAATGGGTCACGGGTTGGATCTCGTCCAAGAGGTGGGTGCCTCAAGGGGGGATGCACAGAGCAAATGGACCTCAGACTTCAACCCTTCATGGGTATATCCCTTCCTTATGGTGTTAGGAACACTTGACTTGGATGATTTCCAGCTCCCTATTTGACAACTTCTATGGTTTTGACAATGTGAGAACCAGATAACGAAGAGTTATTTGGATGCCTATCCCTGAAATCCTACCTAGACTAAAAAATTTATTTTGGCACCTCATGTGGAGGAAAACTTAGTGAGTTTTTAGAAAAAAAATTAGATGTAGTTGTTTTGAGAGGTTGGGGGTGTGAACCAACCTCATTGAATTAAAATGGGAGTGGATAGTTTCGTCAAGAAAAGGGTGGGGTGTTTTCGGAATCCCTTTGGAGGAAACTTACTTTGACCTCCATGTTTCAAGAAGAAGCTATGTGAGTGATAAGTGACTTTTGTGTGTGAGTGAAAGTGTGCCAATTTTTAGTGAATTAGGTGTCACCGTGCTACATGTGGACTTCACTTGGTCCTTACAAGTGTGTTGATTACCTAATTAACTAAGTGCCTTTGGTACAACCTTGCGTAATTCAAAAGTCCCTAGGAAGCTAGCATGTGGACATGTGGGTCTGTTACTATCCCTTTAACTCCCTATTGTGATGTAATCTAAGAAAAGCTTTGAAACTATCCTAGATTGATCATGTGGGCATGTATGGGCCCGTTACAAAACCTTTAAACTTCCCTAGTGATTTGATCTAAGAAAGAAAATTTCAACACTATCCTATCTTTGTAGCATGTGGGCATGTATGGGAACGTTACAATATTAAGATGTGTTTGGAAAAAATAAACTAAGAGGAGTCCCAAGAAGAGATGTTGTCCTCTCCTAAAGGTTTTAATCTTCTTAAGGGAGATGAAATCGTTTCACAATCTTTTTCTGATTCTCAAAGTTGCTTGAAGGCGCAAGAGAAGAGCATACTAAGTGATTTTTATCCAACTTCTAGTCCCAATGCAAGTTAAATGTGATTAAAAATGATTTCTAACTTATATTTTGAGTCAAAACAAGCCATCCACATGGCGAAAATGAAAGCAAAAGAGGAAATTGATTTTAACCCCCTAAGTGCCTATGTGTTTTGACTAACCCCTTTATATGATGAGGGTACTAAGTGTGGTTTAGCTTTAAAACATGATTGAAATCATTTTTAAGAAGGCTAATGGTCTTCCCCACATCTCAAAAACTTTACAATGTGAATTTTTTCACAGATGCGCGGGTCTCAGTGGAGACAGAGGCACACAGAGCGCATGTGCGTAGACAAAAAAGAATTAAAAAGCGCACGTGCGCAGAACAGAACCGTGACTTGAGCGCATGTGTGCATGATGCATGTCCGTGGACCTAAAAACCTGTGCACAGGTGAAACATGACCGAGAATGAAAATTTCAGATGGAATTCTCCCAATTCAACTTGGAATTGGATGATTGGCAGGTCGTCTTAGGCCGGTTAGTGCACCTGCAAGTTAAATAAGCCAAAAGAAGAGCTAGAAAAACCCAAATGGGGTAGGAAATTGATACCTTTCCCCAATGGAGTCGCCAATATGTTGCGCCTCTTTCGTCACCTTAGTGAGAAAAATAGAAGTTCTTGCAAGCTCAGTTGGGTTTGTTGAGAAGGACAGCTACAAGGAAAAGGGTTAGAAAAAGAAATATAAAACAACAACTAAGAATTAAACTAAAAAATAAAACAACAACTAAATTTATAAACATAGGGACATAAGGACAAAAGAAACAATGAGACCCATGTCACCAATGATAAGGCTGATATTAGTGAAAGAAAACACCGAGAAGCAAGGGGACTATGAGTCCCTTCTTCCTCCAAGGGAGGGCTCTTGGACCCCCACAAGTAATCTTTTCTTACAACTTTGAAAAGGAAAATGAAAATGGTGAATGAATTCTTTGCTAATCCACTCAAGGGGTGAGATGGATTTCCCAAAGCAATGATGCAAGTATACTCTTGGCAAGGATAGAAGAGTCCTCAAGAGAATAGTGGCAGCATAACTTTGCTATGAAATTCCTTGAAAAATGAACTGTATCCATGGCCTTTTTATAGCATTCCTTTGAGCTATTGTTCAACTAGTTTGTAGTGTGTAAAGAGGCTAATTAGGGAATTTCTAGGTCTTTGACCAGCCATCCAGTCGAATCCAGTCCATATTTGAGTGTCAAATCAACTTGGAAGCTGAACCAGAAGTGGGTGGGAGGCTGACCACTCTCATAAATGCGCCATTTCTCAGGTGCGTGGCCTTTTGCGATAACAGTCGCGCATCGTGTGCATGTGAATGAATCTTGCATTTATGTTTCATGCATGTGCGCCTGCGCCCAGTGTCTTCATAGCGCCCTTCAATTTTTCTCTATTTTGTATAGTTTTTGACCCTTTATGAATTCTTTTGTGTTAATTCAGGTCCATGGATGACTTCATAACTGTTTGATGATGTTGAATTCTTGTAACCATTTGCAGATGAAATTTCAATGATAACACCCATTGTTGAAATGAATCTTATGTTTTGACTGGAATCAAGGGTAGTGCAGGAAGATTTTGTTTTCCTGAGAATAGTTGACAGGAGTTACAGGCTCTGACTTTAGTATTCACGTCTATAAATAACTTCAGCCAATAATATCCAGCTCTGAGGATTTTATAGGTCATTTCCCTCTAGGTGTGGTGTCCTCCACAAACCCCTTCATGAAACTCATTTATAACATTCTCTGTTTCAGATTCTATTAGACATATTACAAAAAATCCTAGGGGATCCTTCCAATACAATTGATTGTCAATAATACAGTATTTTACCGTGCAGTTTCAACTTTCTTTCCTTAGAAGGAGTCATATCACTAGGGCACTGAAGGGTCAAGAGATAGAAAACTATGTCGCTATACCAAGCCGAGGAAGAGATTTTTTCTTGAATCTAAGTTTCAGGAGTCTCCACATCAAATTCTTCTATATCTAGAAGTTCTCCATAAGCTTGCAGATGATTTATTTCAAGTGCTATGAAATTGTATTCGGCTAATAGCTTAGCTAAGCCATGACCCTTGACGAGTTTGGTCGGTTTTACCTCAAGGTTGAATTCCTGAATTTTGGCTAACCATCAACCTCTTTTCCCATCACTGTCAGTTTAAACCAATATGTCCTTGACCACGCTGGTTGGTACATAAGCAATCACCTTGGAATGAAGCACATAAGTTTTGAAATCTTTGAGGGTTTTCACCATTGTGTATGCCTTTTTTTCCAGTATATCATATATCAACTATGCTTCTCTGAGACTTCTACTGAAATATGATATTGGCTTCTCAAAACCTTCATCGTTACTTTTTAAGAGCACGGCCGCGATAGTATGTTCGGAGGCAAATGAAAAAATCAAGAACTCTTTCGTATAATCTAGGCTAGCTAACATTGGTGATTCTCATATCGTTTTCTTGATGTGTTCAAAATATTATTTGGCCTCGGTTGTCCTCTTGAACTTGCTGTCCCTTTTTAGCATATCTGTAACCAATTTAATAATTTCAGTGAAATTTGGAATGAATCTTATTTAAAAAAATATTTTTCCTAAAAAAGATTGATTTTCCTTTCTGTTTCTAGGAATATTTATTGTATCTATGGATTCAACCCTTTTTGGATCAATTTTGATTCCTTCCTTAGATACTATATGACCCAAGAGTTTACCTTCCTGCATTACAAAATGAGATTTCTTGGGATTTAGGGACAAACCGAATTTCCGAAATTTCTCGAACATCTGTTTGAGGTGTACCAAGTGCTCTGCATAAGAGCTAGAAAAAACAATTAAATCGTCAAGATAGATAAAAAAAAACTTATCTCTTTCGCTGACAAAGTCTATGTCCATCGCTCGTTGAAAAGTGACCCCTGCGTTCATCAGACTGAATGACATTTTTTCATACATGAAAGCACCCCATGGAGTGCTAAATGCGGTTTTCTCTTTGTCATCTTCGTGGAACGCAATTTGATTGTAACCTGAAAATCCATCAATCATAGACATTTTGTTAGCCCTATCCAATTTTTCCAGAACGTGATCCATTTTAGGGAGAGGATATTTGTCTTTAAGAGATGATGTGTTTAGGTTCCTGAAATCTACACAGACTCTGATTTCGTCGTTTTTTTTCTAACTGGAACTAAATTAGCTACCCACTTGGAATATTTGAGTGGAAAAATAATTTTTGCATCCAGGAGTTTTTTTACCTCTCTTTCTATTATAGGTAGGAGTATCAAGTTTATCTATCTGAGCTTTTGCCTGAAAGTTTTGATGCCCGGTTTCAAAGGGATTTTATGCTCGATAATAGTGGTATCATAAGTTTTCAATTCATCGTAAGACCAAGTGGAGACATCTTTGTATTGTTTGACTAATTCATCATATTTACTTTTCATTTTGAGTGGAAGGTATTTATAAATTTTGACCAGTTTGGGGTTTTCCTTAGTGCCTATGTCACAATCTTCAACCTCTTCGGGCTGAGGTTGCAAGGTAGACTTCAGAGGTATATCGTCCTTATCAAATAATCTCTCTAAGAGAATTAGACCCTTAGGAATTTGATTGTTTTTTAACACCAACATGCGATCGTTAGCGATATTATCTTGGAACTTTTGAGGATCTTCGTCTACTTGCATGATCCAAGTAGGGTCATTTTGATTTTCCTGGTCAATGTGTGTTTCAGAAAATTCATCCACCATTTCTAGAAACTGCTTAATCTATTCATCGTCTTCAAAAACCTATCAATGTTGGACATTATTTGGTATTGAAGGCTTGTGCCTCATTTCTATGTGGTATTTTAGCTTCAATACTGTAGGTGGCATAAAAGTAGCAGCCACTTTTGCTAGGGAGACAACTTGTTGATTTTATGCCCTAGCAATATGATGAATATTGAACAATGAGAAAAATATTTCGATCAAATCCAAGGCACAGTTCCTTTACGACCTTATCCTTCGATGTTTGGCTTGATACTGTTGCCTTATTTGTTTTACAATTAATTTTGCATCGTTGTAAACTATTAGATTTTCAATTTTCAACTTCTGGGCAGCCTCCAATCCTAATATTAGAGCTTCATATTCACATACGTTATTGGTATAGTCAATATCTGACTGTAACCTGTATGAGAAAGGAATTATGAATTCATCTCCAGGTGCCACAAAAGAACTCCAGCTCCAGCTCCTTCCCAAGATGAAGCACCGTAAAAAAAAAAATCCAGACCCCTATGTTATTTACATTTTTGTTTGTTTTTTTGATTTTTTTGTTTTCTTTTTCTAAATCATTTTCTTCTGTACATTCATCAAAACCATCATCAATGGATAATGTACAGTTTCCTAAATCTTGATTTATGACATAAATTGGATAATTATTTAGGTTATGTGGGTCACTTATGGTATATGCCAATCTTGTTTCTCTGTATAGATGGGTGAATTGTCCACCGAAGATAAGGATTGTAGCATACATCATGTCTAATTGAAGTGATCCTCCAAGTTTGGTACCCCAAGACCTAGATAAAAACATTCCATATTTCGCAGGAACATCAACAATGACTACATCCATGAGAATACTCTTCACAAGGACCTGTGCAAGATTAACCACCAAATATTTTATCATACCAAGACATTTAACCTTTCTTGAATCAAAAGAATACAGATATCGGTATGGTCTGGTAACCTCAAGGCCCAGTTTTTCCATAAAAAATTTGCGCATTAAGGTATGGGAGGCTCCAGAATCCAATATACAGTTATGGAGTAGGTGATCATGCACAATCTGCATAATATAAAAAGGAGTAACATGATCTTTAGCATTTTTTATATGCATACCAAACATTATAATAGGTCTATCATCTTCTAAATTAATAGTATCCACATGAATTTCAGTATCTGAGAAATTTATCATTTTGGCAATTTGTTTTCTATACATTGGATTTTTTGCTAATTCAACTAGGGGCACATGAATTTTGATTTTATTAATTTCATTTTCCAGATTGAAACCTCCAATTGTGTTTTTGGCCTCTCTGGTGGGAATCTTTGTTTCACTTTTTTCTTGTCTATTGGTTTGTGTTTCTTTGGTTTCGACTGTCTTTGTTTTGGCATCTTGTGTTTCAATTGTTTTTGTCTTAGCAGCTTGTGTTTCAGTTGTTTTTGTCTTGGTAGCTTGTGTTTCAGTGGATGTTTGAGTTGCCTCCTTTGTTTTATTTCTCGACAAGATCTTCCTTGGTTGAACAGTTGTAGAATTTTTATCTCTAGGCCTTATTTTATATTTTTGTTGAAGTTAGTCCATTATAGAGTCGGCGATTCCTTGATAATCAGAATCCCCCATATTATTTATAATTACCTCATTTCCAAAAAAAAATTCTTGATCTAAATACCTTTCATAATATTTTCTGGTTAGGTGAGGTTCTTGATCATTATCACTAAGGTTGTCAATATATTCATCTAACCCCTTAAACTCTTGTACATCATCACTTTGCATAAATTTTTATATTTTGAAAGGAGAAGTGACTTTTTGATCTTCGTTTTTTACTGGTCTCTACTGGACCCAGGGATTGGGACTCCTTCTAAAATATCTCATAGAAAAAGGATCAGGTTTATCCTGGTCTAATTCCATTCTGGAGATTTTGTTTGATAATTCTTTAATTATTTTATCCATGTCATCCATTTTGTCCTCCGTGGACTTCCTAGATCTGGAAGTTCCAGCTTGTTTGGTAAAGCGTTTGGTTTCTTTCGTTCTTGTTTTGAACTTCCCCTTTATTTTACTTGATTCCATCATGTTAGATTCAATTTTGATGGCATCTTCTTGCATTCTAGTGAGATTAGTCGATCTTCTCTCCCTCAAAAGTAAGGCAAAGTCGGGCTCGAAATCCCCTATGAAAGTCACCTTAGCTATAGGCTGAGAGGGTTTGACCTCTACTAGGATTTTATGATAGAGTTTATTAAACCTCTGGGTGAATTCTAGGAATGACTCGGAAGTCTTTCTCCTTAGAGCTCCAAACTCCATCAGATAATACAAGTGATCTTTTTTCTCTCCCCACTGCCTTAAAAATAAGTTTTCTAGCGCATCATAAGATGCTATAGAACCTACCTGAAGCACTGGAAACCAGAGTCTTACCTAACCTTCAAAATTTTGTACCAGAAGTCTTGAATAAGCATCCTCATGCTCAATGCTGAGGATATCATTGAATTGGTAAAAAATAGTGATGTGCTCTGTGGCAGTTAAATCTCCTTCTCCCATGAATTTCGGTAAGTTCTTCATATAATTTTTTGGTAAATCATGAAGAACAGGGGGAAGGACTAAAGGAGTGTATCTGGCCACCAATTTGGAAAAACATATAGAGGGAGGAGGTGGTGTTCCTTGACCACCTTCTCCTCCATCACCAACTCCCGCGCCACCTCCTCCAACAACAACCATTTGATGTCAGGGGGATGAACTCCAGGGGTTAAAGAGAGGGTTTTCATAAATTGATAGGGACCTTTCTACTGCCTCAGGATGAAGTGAAGGAGGTTCTGGAAACTGACCGTAAGGAGACAGAAAATCTGAAAAGGGGGGAAAATGGAAATGAGGATTGTGTTCTTCGGATTTACAGGATATATAAATAGGAGAACCAACAAGAGTTGAATCAGGGTAAGAGATAAATTACTCAGAGTATTCGGGAGATAAAACCTTTAATTCAGGGACCAGCAGAATATCAATAAAATATGTTATAGAAAGGGGTCTTTTACCTTTACTAGTCAAGGGGGAAGTTGAATCGATCTCGGCTTTAATCTTCGGTAGAACCAACTCGGGGTTTAAGGTTTCAACTGCAAGATTCTCAGTTGATGTATCTCTAAAGTGGATTTGCATATAACCTTATTGTGAGGTTGACTGTTCAAGTGGAACCTTAGAATTATTTTGCACAGTTTTGGGTTGGTAAACCTTACTTGTCGATGCAACGGTCTACTTGAGGTATCCCCTTAGTTTTAATAGCTTTTCAGAATCGGATACAAGCGTAGTCTGTTGATCGTCTCGGTTTTTCCTAGTATTATTTCTACTGAATGCCAGTTTATCTATAGTGAAGTCTCCAAATCAAAGATAAAATTTATCCTTATAAATGTATTCAATATTTGTTCACTATCAAAGAGAGAGACTTACCATGTCGTTCTCCCAGGGAAAAATAACTTCGCTTCTCTGTCCCCGGCAACGGCGCCAAAAAGATGTTGTTCCCGAGATTACACTTAAGGCTCAAAGAGTAATGTCAAGGCATAAATAATTTAAGGAATGTGTTAAAAAGTTCTTTTTATTCCGTTAATTATATGAGAATTAACCCTTAAATGAAATTAATAACTAAACAGGACAGAGGTCATGTTTCGTCGTCTGAGTCGAGTAATAAAATCAAGTGATGCAAGAGAAAATTACAAAACTGTTAAACAAATTAGGCATCAATTATAGATGAATATTACATTGTTCACAATAGAAGAAAATATAGAATGCACCCTTGAAAGGATATAATATAAAGTGATCCAAGTAGATTACAGGTCTTGTATTTACTTACAGTGAATACAGAGGAAAAATCACTTGCTTATAAAATAACTGATAAAATGTGATTACAGTAGATGTTATGATAAATTGTAAACACTCACTTACCAAGGAGTAACATAAATAAAACTAGAGATATGGAATACAAAAGAAGCACATAACTCTAACTACACAAAATTTGGAATCCCTGTCTGCACTAGTATTAATACTCACAAAAGGATGAGTTTTCTTAGTTACAATATGGCAAGAAGTAGCCTTGGTTAAGTCTTTAAAATATTTATTTATACAAAAAATGTTCTCAACCCTAAGTTGTTGGAATTCTCCTTATTTCTAAAACATAAAATATTACAACATGTGAAATTTGAAATGCTTCACTTGCATCTCCCCTATCTCTTCGCCACACTAGCAGAGACGTTTCTCCTTCTTGTTCTCTAGCTCAGAAATAGCTAGTCTCTAATCATGGTCTGAGTACATGACATGCCCACATCGTCTCATTTTTTCCTGAATGTTTTGGCTTTCCCCTGCTCAACACATTGCACACATTTGCCTACGAACTGCACCACCAATCTGGAAGGCTCAGTTGTGTCGTTTGCCTCAAAAGTATACAACTTTGTCTCTAAGTGAGGAAGCCTATCTTCCATTCTACTGTCTTCTAAATATATAGACTGTAGTTGCAGACTAGGACCGACTATCCATTTATGAATCTGGGTAATATAAATTTGTTTCAACTTTAAGATCCAGCTTGAGCCTCTTCCATGTTTGTCCTGAAACTAAATTGATTTTTTTCTATGTCAACTTTCCCTAGGAACTCAGAGATATTATATTTTTCGAGGCCTAATGACTCTTTGCTGAGTGAATGAAATGCTTCTTCACAATATTTCTTCACTTCCTTAGATAATCTTTTACTTTCATCTATGTTAGCCTCTCAGGTCTTCAGTATTATATCGCCTCTAGTATGCTCTGAAAGAGACAATATAGAGATCATGGCTACTTTTTCTCTTGTTGATGAAACAATTGCCTCTTGGAAAGTAGCCCGAGCAGCGATGGCCTCTCTCTCCTTTAAGAAAATGTTATTTAAGGATTGTTCTACCACCCAAAAATGGTTTTGGACAGGTTCCACCTTATTAAAAAGGCTTTGTTGTGTTGATTCTAGTTTTTTGTGCACCTCCAGTTCTCGAGCTTGGAAAACTACCATATCTACAACCGCATTTTCAGTTAGGTTTATTTTGGTTTGTAGTCATTTTACCAACTCTCCTTGTTCACTGGCCCATTCTCTACTTGCCTCTGCGTTCTTATGCATTTCATCGAGACTGGATTTTAGCTGTTGAATTTCCTATCTTTCACAGGATCTACTCTACTCAAAACTCTTATTCATCTCACTCCAGACATTATGTTCGACAGTGTTTATTTGATTTTTCATTTGGCTTATCAATAGATCCTTCTGCTTTAATTATTATTTTAGGTTCCCAACTGAATACTGGTTTGTTGTTGTGAAATCTCCCAGCGAGCCTGCCACAGCCGTACCGAAGTCTAGCTCTTCTAAGGCATGTCCATCAAGTAGTGACTTGTGTCTCTTAGTAGTTGCACCCTCTTTTAGGTGTGTTTCTCTTTTTACCATGACCCTCCTTTTCTTGCTGAAAAAGAAATCAGTAGGAGGCATATCTTCAACTGAAATAGGCATAAGATCCCCTATGAACACTACTTCAGCACTCGGGTTCCCTCTACTGAACTGTAAAGGTGTAATATATTGGATAGGGATGCCTATCTCAATGGATAGTTGTTTCTCGGCTGTGTCAGTAGCTGATTTTCCTGGTGTGGAAAATGACTTTTCTTCTCCCTTTTTTATCCAGGTCTTAGTCTGAGCTTTAGCTTGATCACTTGGTGGATTTGGCAATTTGGTGTCCCCTTTCTGAGTCAAAACCTCACTTTTCTCCATATTTTATTGAGCATCCTATCCATTGGAGCTCCCTATTTCTAAACTCTGAGTCTCCATTTACTTTGTAGCCGGGGGTGTTGGGGTTTCTCCCTACAAGACTCTCAAAAGGTTATTTCTCCTATGCCTTTGGAAATTATAGAATTCGACCAATTGGTCTGGAGCTAGATTTTGGACTCAACTCAAGACTTCCTGATAGGATTTCACTCCTCAGAATATCTCATCCTATGGAGACTCCTCATGCTTGTATCATTTCAAATTACAAAAGGCTATGTGATTTCCCACGATCTTCTGAGGGTCATGTTTCTTGAATTCAATATTGACAAGCTTGATTTCTTCCAGGGTTGTGGCCTCTACTTTCAAATTTCCAAAATCAAATAGTGAAAGCATACTAACCTACAAGGGAAATTTGGGTGATACCTTTTTCTACAAGGCTTTTATCTCTTTACTAACTTCGCCCAACACAGTTTGACACGCTACCTCTCTGCACACCAATCGGTCTAGTATAAACTTGGGCAAGGCATGTGGAGGGACCAAACAACCAGAAAACCTAATATAAGAGAAATTATCTTCGATGTACCAATCTTCTATCTTCCCCAGGTTGGTTACTATTATGTCAGAAATCCTAAGAAATGGGTGCCCATATATGGCAATGTGCATCGACACCACCACATAATTGCAGATTTCATAGAAGGAATATTTCCCTTTATCTTCCCACAACTTTGAATGGTAAATATGTATTGGTTTGGTGTTGGTCGGAGTCCATATCCAGACCATCAAAGGAAAATGCGTCATAAAACAAACGATATCCATAAGATATGCCGACATATAAAACAGGGCAGGTCATCCTTTGGCTTTCAATGTCTAATATTCAATGATTTCCTTAGCCAAACTATCTGATAATATCTTGTCCCAATTGAATGAGAAACACTCTGCAACTTCATGCATGATCAGTACCCATGATAACAGGAAGTGGGAAGAGTTTTCCCTACCGAAAATTCTACAGAGAATCATGGCCACATACATCATATGGGATTCTACTGATGCATTGGTGTATATGCCATGTGTATCTTCTCTAAATTTCTCAGGGCGTGCCCACCAATCCTTGATCAAGTCGGGATAATTATTTACACTTTCTGGGCACTCTTCTTCATAAAATTTCCTTAATAAAGTGGCATTATAAGTGTTTGAATTCTGGGGACAATTTGTACATCACATGTATCTGTTCTGGGCGGAAATATCCAACATCAACTTATGTGAATTGTATATGGTCCCGGTTGCGACATCAACGTTCTCCAGGTCCCAACCTATCATGTCATTATACGGCATGAGCCTTAGCCGCATGGCCATATTATGTAGCTCTGATTGGGCTACATATTTGAGCTTCGCCTCCTAAGTTTCAGTCCGCTCATCATCTGATTCTTCTGGACAATTTTCCAGGTCATATTGTAGGATATCGCAAACTTACATCCATGTTTTTATGGTCTCCACAGCTCTCGGTGATGTGTCTAAGAGGACATCTGTGTTCTGGCTCAAGCTCTCACCAGACACTTTCACCATTTTCCTTGGAGCCATGATATCACAAGCTCAAAACTCTATTACCTATTACAAAAAATGCGTAAACTTCTTATTTTTCTCAAGCTCGTTGGTCTGTGAAAACGCAAATAGAGTTCAAACTTCAATATTTTTTTCACCTTAAGAGTATAAATTTACGCATACCTTCACTGACATATATTCACTTTCCTTAATGAACAGATTTATGCGGTGTTCCAAGATCTTATTCGAAATGATTGTCGTAGATCGATTATTAATTCTATTAATGTATGGGGGTTCATGATTAGAAGTTTTGACAAATATCATTTGAATCTATCTGAGTTATGATTCAACGAGTGATTGATTGTGAGATAATCATCATTAATGCATTAGTTAATCACACTTATTGTTAAGTATATTTTGTAATTTCAGATCTCGGGATATCCTATAATGGTTCAGGATATGATTTTTGAAACGTGAAATCACGATGTGATTAATTAATTTTAATCATGTTTAACCCTTTTAAATAATAGTGTTTAACCTCAAATATTTCAGGGTTTTGGATATCTGGATATTGATAGTCGCTCGAGGCAAGATCCCCGAAATGAGAAATCACGATGTAATTAATTAATAGTTAATCATTTTTAATCCTTAATTAACCCGACTTAACACTTAAAACATTTCGGGAGTTCGGGCATCGAGATATTGATAGTCGCTTTGAGGCAGGATCCCCAAAATGAGAAATTGTGATGTGATTAATTAATCGTTAATCATTTTTATCCTTAATTAACCTGGATTAATGATTAAGACATTTTTGGAGTTCAGGTTTCGTGAATTAGGGATATGATAGATGGTGAAGACTCGATTTCCGAAATTGCGAAACTATCTTTCGATTTTCTAATTGTGTTTTAGTTTCTTTTTAAGTATTCATTACTTCATTCATTTGGTCAATTAACTTCATTTAAAATTCTGACATGTCATTTTCCAAAACGATACGTCAGATATTAGGGGGTATACATGTGTGGTGACTTGGATCTTTTGAACTCTATTCGCCTATCAGGACTTTGAAAGTACGAAACTCTGAAACCCAAAACTCCGGAGTATTCTATAGAGATTTGACCTCTTTAGCAAGTAGGAAACTCCATAACTCCTAAGATATTAGGATCATTTGATCAGAGGGAGGACTTCATCGATGGTGGAAAATCAAGCACGCGTTGTTTTTATTTAAATGGAAATGGAATCTATTTAAAGTCTAAAGTTTAGAAATATATATGTGTTCCAACAACATGTATGATGTAAGTTAACAAAACCAGAATATGTATGGATACATAACTTGGGTACATGAAAAAGATGCATGTTTATACTCCTTATGTGATATTTGGTAAACTGTCGAAGTTAACTCATGGAGGCCATCACAAATAGTGATGGATATGCAATAAGGAAGTTTCATGCTGAAGGAGTTCCCTGTGGAGGAACTGTGTGAATACTCTGTCACGAAAACAAAGTCACAACCTTAATGACTGCGGAGAATTAAGTAGTGAGACACAAGATTATATGAATATATATATATACCAAAATCTTGGATTACATTTTGAAAAACATCATGTAATGAATAGAAGACTAATAATGAATCTTTACCATTCTGATAACTGAATGGTAACATGCAGGATGCACAGGTTCATGATTCATTATGGGCAAAATATTTTTCTATTAAAGCATGATGATGTATCCTAAGAGTTAGGATGAGCCTAACCAAGGGTTGCTTAGGAAAAGGGTAGAAAGATCATAATAATAAGTAGATTGAATAACTAAATGGGGATAAAAGGAGGAACACTTCTCTCAACCTAAGAACCCTATATTGTTTAACAGAGTCGTAGGATTAAAAGAGCAGTTGTGGAAATCGGTATAGCTGGTAAAAGGAAAGTAAACCCCATGAACATGATCAAATGAATAAATGAGTTTGTTTAACTGAATAGGCTTGGTTGAAGCCATGATTAAGAAAAGGCAATGAGGCCTTAGAGATAACTCGACTGGGCTAAAAAGTCCCAGGCGGTGTAGAAAGAGTTGGAAGAAGGCGAGAGTCCTCAATTATTTCCTTGTTGAGTATTATGTTTTCTCTTGGATGAGAACTTTGGTATGCTAATGAAAGTAAAAAGGTTTTGACACCATAGTGATAAGGATTGTATTGTTGAAGATGCAATCGAAATCTGTTTGTGTTGCACTTGTGGAAACATTTGAGGATAATGTGATGAAGTGCATAAAGATATGCTAGGACATTTTGAAGATGTTTTATGAATTCAAATGTTATGATACATGCATTTGGTTTAATATTACAACTAATGTAATTGTGACTATGATGATGCATGCTATGTATAGAAAGGAATTGGAGCTATTGAGGAAGACAGTTGCTAATGATGGGCAACCTCAAGCAGAGGATGACCAGGAGAAGGCTGCGGTTGAAATATTGTTGAAAGGGCCATAAAAGTCCCCATAAAGAATTGTTGATGGGTAAAAATCAGAAAGAGGGTGCTAGTAGCCAAGAACCAGTCATAAAGTGTGACGAACTTGAAAACAATGCAAGTGTGCATTGGGTATGAAGGTGGATATAAAATGTTAAAATCCTTTGAAATGTTGAATTACGTTTTGAAAGGGTTGGTATGTTGAAATGAGGCATAGGAAAGGAATGGGATTCCCTTTTTATGTTTATATCATTGTGATGAACTGTTATTATGCATGTTTTTGAATATAAATATCTATACATGGATGCATGAGAGACTAACAGTTTGTTTGTTTGTGTAAAGAATAAATTGCAGGGAGGAAATGGGTCTTGGATATGGCAGTATTATAAGCCCATAAGGAAGACCAATTGCCTAATGAGACAAACTGCAAGGAATGGTATTTCCTTTTTGAGAAAGTGAATTTGATTGTTAGTATGCACAATTTTGAAATTGTTTGTGATGAGGTTGTAAAGGTGCAATAAAAATGTATGTGCATGGAAAAGCTAACACTTTTTTGGCTGATTGAAGTTGAAAGTGCAGGAAGAAAAGGGGTCTTGGATATGGAAGCATTGTAAGACCATAAGGAAGACCAATTTCCTACTGAGACAAACCACTATGGGAAGGAAAGTCCCATAATTATGAATCTGGTTCCTGTGCGGAACAAATATGGAAATAAAATGTGGAATTGGAAATCTGTAGGTGACAAATTTACAAGGAAATTTTGAATTTAAAATTTATGATGATGTCTCATGACTTTTTGTATACATATGATATAGGTTAAAGGAAAATATATGCGAAGAGTGTAGAGACGAGAGACTGAACTCTCGAGTTCAAGGAATAACAGTGAAAAAGAGTATAATATCATCGCATGAAATAGAGACTAACGGTTTGTTTGGTTGTGTAAAGAATGAATTACTGGGAGAAGGAGAGTAACTTTTGTCCCTATATATTATGGTACCGGGAGAAGGAGAGTAACCTTCGTCCCTACCTATTACGGTACTGGGGGAAGGAGAGTAACCTTTTCCCCTATCTATTATAGTGTTAGGGGAGGGAGAGTAACCTTCATCCCTATCTATTACGGTGCTAGGAGAAGGAGAGTAACCTTTGTCCCTAACTTTAGTTAAGCCGAAAGGCTATCAAGCTGTAAAATCATGAAAAATGGCTACTGCTCATCCATGAGAACCCTGTGGTAAGCCATGATTACCTAGAATATGTTGTGTTGAGGTAACACAAGCTAGAGGGATGCCTCGACAGAGAAATTCTGAGGGACGCCTCGACTGTAAGAATCGATAGAGTCTCTGGAATTCGTCCTGTGTGAGAAAACCTTGGCAAGGCAAGATGGATCACCTGAGGGACTGTATAACACAGAAGGGGATGCATGAGCCTGGGCCTGAAGGGTGAGTGACCGCAAGGAAGAGGAGACCATGATAGTTATTGTAAACTATTGGGATCATGCACACGATGGGTAGTTCTTCCTGTGAGAAAAAACCTTGGCAAGGCAAGATGGATCACCCGAGGGACTGTATAGCAGAGAAGAGGATGTCAGATCCTGGGCCTAGAGGGTGAGTGACCGCAAGGAAGATGAAACCTTGATATTTCTTGTAAACTATTGATGGGGATCATGCACCCAATCGGTATGTCAAGGAAAAACAATGAGCCTGGATAACAAAACAACCATGTGGATACAAATCCACAAACTGCGTAGATAATTATTGTGCTAAAATTATGAAATTTTCCTAGAAATTTTTATGCAATGTTTTCGCATAAGACTATGATTAACGTACTTGTTGTCCAAGAATTATTGAAAGTAGGTGACCAATATTAAAGGTCTGAAAATGGACCTGACCAAGGAAGAAGGATCAAGATTTCTGAAACAGCTGAATGAGAAAGGCATGACATGTGTTTTTTGAGAAAGAACATTGAGGGCGATGTTCCTTTAAGGGGGAGGAAATTGTAATGCCCCTGTTTCCCCCAGCTTGTCATTAATCATAAAATAGGATTACCATGCTAAGGCATGTGGACAATGTAAATGTATTATTGTTAAACTTCCCATAACTGATTGTTGGGGGGTGAAGCCTTGAAGTATGAGCCATGATATCTCTAGAGAAAAGAAATCAGTTAATAAATAAAGGACCATTGGTTGAATCATCGACCACCCCCATGAATGGAAGCATGGTATAGCTACAATATGTCATCTCGAAGTACCATAGAGACCTGCAGACCTAAGCTTCCTTCTGACAAAAGGAATAAGATAGGTCGGAAACCTTCCAGAGGAGGCAAGGTAAGATACATAGAGAGATAGCAAGAGAGGAGACACAATATGAGAGAACACGATCATAAGGGAGATGTGAGAACCTAAAGGAAGTGTCGAGAACATGGCCTACAGGACTTGAACGCAATATTGATGTTGAGGAAGCATCTGATAAAACTCATAGGGTCATTGTGACAGAGAGAGTTTATTTAAGATATGGCGTAAATTCCCTAGTGATATCATGGCTTGGCACGGGGGTGGCCAGAGTGCTAAGAATGAATGCCTTTGAGCCTATGGTTGGGTGGAAAGGCACACACCCACAGTCAGTTGGTTGGATGCAACTTGTAATAGATAAGTATTCTTATACCTTATGAAATTAAGTTGTAATTATGTAATGAAATGGGATACACTGTGAATGACCCAAGGATGTGTGTTTGCTTAATGGGTATACTATATCTCTTTATTCTTGTTTAAATTGTTTATTTAAGCAAGTATGGATTGGACATGTTTTGTATTCGTAAATGCTTGTGCCCTATGGTGGCTTAAGCTAGATTGATGAACTATGAGTTCATCGAACTTGGGCATAGTTTCATGTACGCATGTCAACACTCCTAGTCGTTCTGAGTCCTTTGGAGGAGGGAGTCTGTTAAATCTTAGGAGAGATAGTGCACGTATGCATAGGCTCTCTGCGAGGCAGGCAGAGATTGAGAACCACTTAAGTTCTAGATTTGATGAATGAGTTTAAGGGGTGTGTGGAAGGATTCTTCCAAGTGTTAAGTTCAAGAGAAATTGTGCAAAGATATTAATCCTTTCAGAGATAAAAAAATCTCAAGAAGAGTAGCGAGGCTGAAGTATTGAAAGAGAAGGTTCCCTTGTTTGGAAGACGAACATATGAAATATATTTGGAAGAAGCCACAGTTTTTTGTGACCATTGGATATGGGAAAGAGCGTGGGATTTAACCCTTGGATTCATTCAGACTTCACGAGTTCGGTGAACGGAGCAATTTCATCGTCAGGGAGATAAAATCCCTGAAGTCCCGAAGTTAACTTTGAGCCTTAGATCTGAGGATGCCCGAGAACCGTCTCGACCATCAGATCTAGGAGGTAGACGATAGTCAAGTCACCAGAACTACACATGAATTAAGAATCTGACAGCGGATATGGATGCGATCCATTTAACAGGAGGAGAGGCCATCCCGGTCATCAAATAGACTCAAATACTCACCGGAGTTACCGAATCAAACACCAGCCACTCAATTTAATCGATGGTTGGGGATCATTAAGGAGTGCAAATGTGAATTTAGTGAACCTACTAGTTCACGGCCCGCAATCAACCCACGTCATTGATCTAGTTGGGGATAGAATATCAATGAATAGGATTAGACCAGAGTCAAGTGAGCACTTCTCAGATTGAGGAGGTGGGACCCCGCAATCACTATGAACCATCAATCTATGAATGGATATCGAGGGTGGGGAATCATTGCGGAGCATGAAGGTGAAAGTAGCAGACACGCTAGTTCACGGCCCACAATTTACCAACTTCATGGATCTCGTTGGGCTGGAAGATCAATGACTCTAATTAAGACCAAGTCAAGCGAGCACTTTCCAAGTTGTGGAGGTTGAACTCTTTGATAAAGAGAACGCATGTTGGAGCCCTGCAATTTTTGTGAACCATTGATCATTGTTAACCTTTGATCTGAGTTTGACAAGATCCCTGAAACAAAAAGAATGCATGGGAAGGCAAAATATTCAAGGGGATCAAGCTCAAAAGAAATAGCACTTTCAAGTGTGTAGATGAAGTCCAAGAGATAAACCCATAGGAGGAGCAAATTTTGAGGCCTTTGAACACTTATAAAATCTTCTAAGTTGAAAGAGATCAAGAAGCTCAGTAGGAGGAGTGATAGTGGTGTAAGTCTGTGGACTCTGGGTAAAGACTCGAAGTAGATCATGTCCGTAGGATGGCAGGAGATACATGTCGATAGATCAGAGTCTTCAAGGAAAACTACTTCGAAGCTTTCCAAGTGAGGACTATGACAAACTCCTGAAGTCTCGAAGGCCAAAGAAGATCACAACCGTCCCTTTCAAAGGGACACGTAGTGGAAATCCATGAAGTTTGGGTGAAATCACTCTGGGAGAAATGAGTGCATAGGAGTATAAAACTCCTAAAGCCCAAAGAGATGAAGAACCGAAGAGAATATGGATCGTTAGATACAGAGGGTACATGGTGAAAGATCGTGAAATACGAGAGAAAACAAAGGACTAAATTTGGAAACCGTCGAACCTCAAATAGACAAAGTAGTTGGGAGTCATCGATCTGTGAGAGGACACATGTCATCAGATCACGGACTATAGATAAAACACTCTGGGAGAAGTAGAGTGTGGAGAAACTGAGATTTGAAATCACCGAAGGCCGAAGTCCTGAAGAAGAAAACAACCATTGATTTGAAAGTGGACGCATGGTGCCAAATCTAGAAATTTGGGTACAACACACTATGGAGGAAAATAGAGGATGAAATCATCAAAGTCCCAAAGGATATCTCGATCGTTGATTGAGGAGCAGGTCGAAGGCCCATTGATCTAGTATTGGTTGAAAAGTGTCAAAGTCTCGAAGAGGACCAGGGTCGTTGATTTGGGGAGGACGAGTGTCAGAAGATCTCACACTCTTAAGGGATTCACTCCGGAGATTTGTGTTTGTGGAGAGAGGATATAGACCATTGATCAGAGTAGATGAGTGGCGACGTATTTTGGACTTCAGAGAAATTTGTTCGAGAGTTTTCAATTGAGATTTGAGACTCTCGAAGTTCAGAGAGTCGGAGAGCCGAAGTAAATCGCAATCATCCGATCATTTGAAGTAGATATCAGTCATCAGATCATCTAAAGTAAATATCAAGCATCAGATCGTTTGAGGTGAATCTCGACTGTCTGATCCAAAATAGACGTGGCATAGATCTATGGATTCCTGGTAAAGTCCCGAAGTAATTCATAGCCATCAGATCAAGAGGACAGGTGGAATAAAGATGTAGATTTTAGGTAAAGGCTCTAAGTAATCCTCAACCATCCGATTAAAGTGGACACATGGAAGGAATTTTCATACTTCGAGGGGAAGTGAAGTTTGAGATTTGAGATCTCAAAAGTCTGTAATTTCGAAACAAATCACAGTCGTTGATTGTTAGAAAAACAGGACGATGGAGCAATAAAATAAAACAAATGCGGAAACAAAACATAGAATATACACAATACAATAGAGACACATATTTACATGGTTCACCCAGTGTGGGCTACGTCCACCAGAGAAATTTCCCGGTCCTTCATTTATTATTATCCAGCAAATGAAAGGATACAACCTACAACAAAACCCGTTGTAAGTTCCTCTTCTTTCTCCCACAGTCTCTTATCTTAGAATACAATATTCACTATGTTGCATAGCTGCAATACATTTTCCTCATAACAAAGGGTTTCCTTCTAGGGAAAAAAACCCTAACATAATTTCTACCATCAGATCTGTGACCTTATAATGAATGGTCTAGATTTACAATGAAATTACAATATACATTTACAAGGCAATTTTTCCTTCCGGGGCCCGCCAAGGGCTTGCTTTCCCTCGGACCCCATAGAGGGGGTACCCCCCCTATGCACTCCCCCGCGTGAAAGAGTGTACATACTTTTGGGGTGTAAAGTCTTCATGGGGTATAAACACGGCTAAAAAACACAAGACCTATGAAACTGGAAGATAATTAGGCTCCACAACCAATAATCTCCCACTTGGAGACTTATCTCAACAACTCCACCATTGTTGTATATGATGGACTATGAACCTTCTTAGACCTAGAAAAATTCTCATATTCATATTCATACTTTAAGACCAACTGAAACTGAGCAGGAACTCAGTTTCTCTCTAGTTAGTACCTTTGTTAACATGTCTGCAGGATTCTGGCTAGTGTGTATATTTTCCAACTTCAAATTTCCATCTTCCAAGGTAGATCGTATGAAGTGGTACCTCAACTGTATATTCTTATTCTTCAAATGGAAGGTTGAGTTCTTTGCAAGATGAATTTCACTCTCATTGTCACAATACAACCTGTTATTCTCCTGCTTCTTTCCCAATTCCTCCATAAACCTTTGTAACCAAATCATCTCTTTACTAGCCTCTGTAGAAGAAACATACTCTGCCTTTGTTGTTGAAAGTGAAACAACCTTTTGCAGTTTAGAAATCTAACTTACTATTGTTCCACCTATAGTAAAAACATACCCTGTGGTTCTCATCATGTTGTCTTTATCACCTACCATATCTAAATCGACATATCCCTGTAGAAAAGTGTCTGAACCTCCAAAACATAATGCATGAGTAGAAGTACCTCTCAAATAATTGAGAATCCACTTTACTTCCTCCCAATGTTCTTTACCTAGATTGTTCATATACCTTCTCACAAATCCCACTACATGTGCAATATCTGGTCTTGTGCAAACCATTTCATACATCAAGCTGCCAACTATTGATGAATAAGCGACCCTGGACATGTATTCTATCTCCTCCTGTGTCTTGGAACACATTTCCTTAGTTAATTTTAAATGGCTGGCCAAAGGTGTACTAACTGGTTTTTCATTCTGCATTCTAAACCTCTCCAACACCTTCTTTGTGTACTCACCTTGAGACAATGCCAATTTGCGATTTTTTCTATCTCTTGTTATTCTCATGCCAAGGATTTTATTTGCAGCACCCAAATCCTTCATCACAAATGAATTGGCTAATTTCTTCTTGAGAACATTTATATCTTTCATATTATCCCTGCAACAAGCATGTCATCTACACACAATAGAAAGATAATAAAACTTCCATTTTCTAGCCTTTTAAAATAAACACAATGATCAGAATGACATCTACTATAACCTTGTTCTATCATAAACCTGTCAAACTTCAAATACCACTACCTTGGAGCTTTCTTTAGGCCATACAAGCTCTTCTTGAACCTGCATACCAAATTCTCCTTCCCTTTGACCTCATACCCCTATGGCTACTGCATATAAATCTCTTCCTCCAAATCCCCATGGAGAAAAGTTGTTTTTACATCTAATTGTTCAATATGCAAATCTTCCACTGCCATGAGACTCAAAATAGTCCTAATTGAAGTCATTTTAACAACACGAGAAAATATTTTATCAAAATATATACCTTTCTTTTGTGCAAACCCCTTTACAACAAGTCTAGCCTTGTACCGCTTTTCGCCTCCATATTCTTCCTTCAACTTGTAAACCCATTTATTCTGCAATGCTCTTTTTCCCGCAGGCAATTGAACCAAGTCCCAAGTCTGGTTATTTGCGAAGGAATCCATTTCCTCTTTCATGCCTTTCTCCCACTTATTTTTGGTCTCTACCTGCATTGCCTCTTCATAACATTCTAGTTCACTAGAATCAGTCAACAATAAATAATACAATGAAGGAGAGTATCGTTCAGGGGGTATACTTAACCTGGTAGATCTTCTAACAACACTTGTAGGTGTTTGAGGTACCTTCTTCTCATGTTGTTGTACATTTTGATTTTCAGGTTCCTTTGAAATTTCTTTTTCAATGATCTCATCAAGCACTATGTATTCTTGTTTTTCTTCTTCCTATTTCTTTCCCTGCAACTGATCTTTGTACATGACCTTCTCATTGAATATGACATCTCTACTCCTAATGATTTTGTTATTTTCATAATCCCATAATCGATAACCAAAATCATTAACACTGTATCCAATAAATGTACACTTCTTGGATTTAGACTCAAGCTTTGTTCTATTTTCTTTATCAATATGGACAAATGCTTCACAACTGAAAGTTTTCAAAAAGGAATAGTTTACTTTTTTTCTTGTCCATTCCTCCTCTATAATTCTACCATCCAAAGAGCTTGAAGGTCCTCTGTTTATTAAGTAAACAATAGTATCTACAACATCTTCCCAGAACTGTAAGGGAAAAGTGGCATGCAATCTCATAGTCCTTGCACGCTCCATGATTTTCCTAATCATTCTTTCTGACACACCATTTTCTTGTGTTGTTATTGGAACTATCTTCTCTCTACGAATCCCATGGTATGAACAGTAATCATTAAACTCCTTTTTGCAATATTCACCTCCATTATCTGATTTGAGACACTTCAAACTTTTTCCTGTCTCATTCTTAACTAAATCTTTCCATTTCTTAAAAGTATCAAAAACATCAATTTTTTGTCGAATGCAATAAACCCAAGTTTTTCTAGTTGCATCATCAATAAAAGTAACATAATAATGAGATCCACCAAGAGATGATACCTGAGTTGGTCCCCATACATCTATATGCACAAGATCTAACCTTTCATTCTTCTTTTCTTTTCCTACTCTGAGAAAGATGACTCTCTTTTGTTTTCCATAAACACAATGCTCAGAGAAGTCCAAATCAATTTGTTTAAGATCTGGTAGCAAATTTCTTTTGTGAATTATCTACATACCCTTCTCACTCATGTGTCTCGTCTTATGATGTCATAGTGTTGTATCCACTCCTGTAGAAGCTAAAGAGATAGAAGAGTCAATATTACCAGTACATAAATACAATGTACCTACCTTTTCTCCTTTTGCTATCACCAATGATCCTTTGATGACCTTCCACTTATTATCTATAAATATGGATACACAACCTTCACTTTCCAACTGCCTTGTTGAAATTATATTTTTCCTTAAATCTGGAACATGACTTACCTCTTTCAAGAACCATTGGTTTCCATTGCGTTGCTTTGTTTTTACCTTTCCCATTCCAACAATTTTGCATGTTGCATCATCACCCAAATGAACCTATCCAAAATCACCTTGAACATAATCTAGAAAATGTTTCCTATGGGGTGTGGCATGAAATGAAGCCCCTGAATCTACTACCCAAGACTCAGAAATATTATCTACAGAAAGAATCAAAGAATCTTTTAACACATCACCTATTACATTTGCTTCCTGATTTCTCTCCTGTTGTCCATCTCTTTGATTCTTTGGAGCTTTGCAATATTTCTTCAGATGTCCTTTCTTCCCACAATTTCAGCACTCTATCTTTCCAAGTCTGCATTTGGATCTACCCTTCCTAGAATTCCCTCAATTCCCTGAGCCCTTTCCTCTATCCTTTTGTTTTCCCCTGTTCTCCATGTTCAACGCATTACCTGATGTCTCACCTGTGCTTTTCCATCACATTTCCTCACTAAGGATAACACAAACAACATCATCAAATTTTAAAGTATTTGAACCAGAGACAGTGTTACTTACAACCATGACCAAGCCGTTCCAACTTTTTGGCAATGAGCACAAGATTAGAAGAGCCCTAAACTCATCATCAAAATCCACTTTTATAGAACTTAGTTGATTATTAACCATATTAAATTCATTTAAATGATCTGCAACAGACCCACCTTCTGACATCTTCATATTAAATAATCTCTTCATTAGAAATACCTTATTAGATGCTGAGGGTTTTTCATACAGTTTAGCCAACGCGTCCATCATATTCTTCGTTTTCTTTTCTTTCAAAATATTGAAAGACACCGATGTTGCCAAGCTCATCCGTATCGTTCTTAGAGCCTTTCTATCAAGAATCTCCCATTCTTCATCCTTCATGGTCATCAACTTCTTTGCTACTCTGCCCAATGGTAGGAATAGATCCTTCTAATATAAATAATCTTCCATCTGCATCTTCCATAACTGGTAGTTTTGGCCGTTAAATTTCTTGACACTAAACTTTCCATTTTCCGACATTGCTTCCACTCGAACCAAGAAGCCTCTTTTCTTGTGAGTTACCTTTCGCTTTGATACTAGTTGTTATAAAAACAGGATCGTGGAGCAATAAAATAAAACAAATGGGGAAAAAAAACACAGAAGATACACAATACAATAGAGACACCGATTTATGTGGTTCACCTAGTGTGGGCTACGTCCACTGGAAAAATTTCCAGGTCCTTCATTTATTATTATCCAACAAATGAAGGGATACAACCTACAGCAAAACCCGTTGTAACTTTCTCTTCCTTCTCTCACAGTCTCCTATCTCAGAATACAATATTCACTATGTTGCATAGCCGCAATACATTTTCCTCATAACAGAGGGTTTCCTTCTAGGGAAAAAAACCCTAACATAATTTCTACCATCAGATATGTGACCTTATAATGAACGGTCCAGATTTACAATGAAATTACAATATACATTTACAAGGCAATTTTTCCTTCGGGGGCTTCACCACTGAACCCTCGTCGGGGGCCCGCTTTCCCCCGGACCCCCCAGAGGGGGTAACCCCCCCTCTGCACTCCCCTGCATGAAAGAGTGTACATACTTCTGGGGTGTAAACTCTTCATGGAGTATAAACATGGCTGAAAAACACAAGACCTCTGAAACAGGAAGATAATCAGGCTCCACAACCAACATTGATTTGAAAGAGGTTAGATATGATCTGAAGCTTTGAAAGGGATAGATCTGAGCCATCAGTTTAGAGGCACCGTCAAGATCATGATATTGACAGTCCCATCACATTGTGGGGAATGAAGGTGCACGAACTTTAAAAGTTGATGGCAGGTCGCAATCCAGACCATGATTTTGGAGGAAGGACTCGTGGAGACTCAGGGTGAATTGCGGGGAGAAAGGTAGTTTGGCTTCAAACCACCCTTGGCCACGCTTTCAATTACGTGGTTACGTGAGGTTATCTCCCAAGGTCACCTCAAGGAGGGGCTTATCAGAAAAGGGGCTAGTGCCCAAACTCAGACATTCCACAAGCGCAAAGGGAAGGTCGCAGGTACCATTAGACCTGCACCAATAAGTCAAAAGGGTTTGTGTTTTATTATAGAATGATACCTTCAAGGTCTCAGAGAGTCATTTGGCTCCAAAATCGGAGATCCTTGACCGGGAGGTCGGGCTGGTTCCCCGACTTTCCAAATTAGAAACCATGGATGGAGAATCTATCCTTTAAGAAAAGCGAAAAAAAAATTATGCCTCTTCATGGGTATGTTACAAAGGTAATAGTCCTAGTTGATTCTAGTAGTACTCATAATTTCATTCACTATAAATTATCCAAAGCTCTCAATTGCTTTGTATATCCAGTGCCAGAGTTTCAAGTAATGATCGCAGATGGAGGAATTCTAAATTGCTTAGGAAAATGAAATAAGATCAATCTTACTATGGGGGAATATGTAATGAAAATTCCAATTATTTCTATACCCATGGGTGGTGTTGATCTCGTACTAGGAATCCAATGGTTACAATCATTAGGAACAATGGCTTTTAATTTTCAATAACTTTTCTTGAAATTTTCATTGGAAGGAAAAGAAATTGAGTTAAGGGGTATCACGGGGAAACCCAGTAAGGTGATAAGCTCTAATGGCATGACAAACTTATTGAAAAAGGGGCATCAAGTTGTAATTTCATAACTATGCTCACTAGATGTTCACACATCTAAGCCATCTATTTCCCTAGATCTCCAAGGGGTCATTGATAAGCATTAAAATGTATTTGAAGATATTCCCAAAGGTATTCCACCCACTCAAAATCATGATCATGTTATTCATCTAATTCCTGGGAGTGTTCTTCCTAACATCAGGCCTTACAGATACCCTTATGCCCATAAGAGTGAAATTGAATGTAGGGTTGGAGAAATTTTAGAGGTTGGAATTATTAGAACTAGCCAAAGCTCTTACTATGCACCAGTGGTAATGGTACTCAAGAAATATGGCCCATGGTGTATGTGTATAGATTATAGAGAGCTCAACAAGATCACTATTAAAGATAAGTTTCCCACTCTCGTCATTGATGAATTGTTAGATGAACTACATGGAGAAATATATTTCATAAAGTTGGATCTTCGTTCAGGGTATCATCATATTAGAATGAAGGAAGCAGATATCCAAAAAACAGCAGTCTGAACTCATGAAGGACATTATGAATTTTTGGGCGTGCCTTTTGGCCTTAAAATTGCACCTTCCACATTCCAAGGGTTGATGAATTCTATTTTCAAGCCCTTCCTTCGAAAATTTGTGTTATTATTTTTTGATGATATACTAATCTATAGCAAGTCTTGGGAGGATCATGTGCGACATGTTGACAAGGTGTTACAACTACTAAAGGAGAAACAACTATATGCCAAACCATCCAAATGTTTCTTTGGGGTGAAGGAGGTAGAGTATTTGGGTCATATTGTATCTCATGAAGGTGTTAAGGTAGACCCTAACAAGATTAAGGCCATGATGGACTGGACGATTCCCAAAACATTGAAGAATCTTAGAGGATTTTTGGGTTTGACAGGTTACTACCACAAGTTTGTTTGGAACTATGGAAGAATAACAACACCTTTAACGACATTAACTAAGAAGGATGCATTTTCATGGACTACATAGGAAACCCAATCTTTCGAAGAACTTAAAGAGGCGATGTGAAAAGCTCCTATCTTGACCACACCAAAATTCACAAAAACATTTATTGTCGAATGTGATGCCTCGGGAAATGGCATTGGTTTTGTTCTAATGCAAGAAGGAAAGCCCCTTGCTTTTGAAATTCGGCCACTCAAGGGAAAGGACTTGCACAAACCCATTTATGAGAAGGAAATGATGGAAATAATAAATGCATTGAAGAAATGCTTCACTTACCTAATAGATAGGCACTTCAAGGTCAAAACAGATCATGATGGTCTTAAATACTTCTTGTAACAAAGACTATCTTCAGAAGAACAACAAAAATGGGTGACCAAGATATTGGGTTATGATTTTGAAATCATCTATAAAAAAGGAAAGAAAAATGTTGTGGTAGATATACTTTCAAGAAAGGATGAAAATGTTGAGGCTTTTCTCTATGTTATCTCAATCATCCAACCCGATTGGATAATAGAAGTGAGGGATGAAAGGAAGAATGACGAAAATGTGTGGACTCACATTCAAAGGTTGCAGTAGGATTCCAGTGCATCAGATACATTTACATGGAAAAATGATTCACTATGGTAAAAAGATCAATTATATTTATGTAAGAACTCCCAAATCAAACAAAAGGTACTATTGGAATTTAATGTTAAGCCCTAAATAGTGGCACATTACCCCTTAATTAGGGAATATTACATTAGTAATATTATTTTATTTATGTCGGCTTCGATCCATTAGTTGTAATTTTACCTCCTAGTCTCCTATATATACCAAGGAGGCCTTTTCATTTGGAATCATCTTGTATTTGGATATTTATGTGGTGTATAAGGAGGTTCCCCCCTCAAAGAGGCTTATTATCTGAAATTCTCTCTTTTTCAAGGCGTTGAGTACTTATTCTGAGGTTTTTCTATGCTATCTTGATATTTGGTTCCTAACAATGTTGTGTTCGTATGGATGTGGAAATTGAACAAAATCAATCAAGTACAGATAATGATGGTACAAGCATAATTTTTTTTCAAGGAAGGATCGACAATGGACAGAGTATTCATTCAGTAACTTCTATAGATACATCAAACATACAAGAATGTAGAGTCCATATGGGCAAGACATAGATCAACATTTGACTTGGTTTCATATTGATGGAGATAGATTATCTTCAACAAAGGAGATGGGAGTGGATGTTTAAATACATGATTCAGGTATTGCAAAGATTAAGTGAACAAGACTTTTGTAGTTTGGAAATTTATGAGCCAAAACTAGAGCTATATATATCATATTAGCTACAATGCCAAAGGCCAAAGTTAGAGTCATATTCTAAAGAAGCAGATAGAAGTACATTGATCTAGTACCTAAGATCAAAGACCCAATATGAAGGCTTAATTCTGAAAGAATCAACAATATGGAAGAGTGAACTATCATCACTAATTTGTTGAGTATTAATACTTTTGGAGGTCCAAAAGTTCTTCAATGGGGATGTATGATCCAGGTGGATCTAAGGAATTCTCATAGAGGTCCAGGAGGATCCAGAATGCTCACAGAGGTCCCAGGGGATCCATAAAAGATCAAAATCCAATTGTCTCAAAATTTAGTGAAAATAACATCATTGTGTAGAGCTCGTTTTCATATTTTCAATTATGCAAACAATGCGTCAAACATAGCTCGTATGAAAAATTATGAGCAGTCAAAGTTTGGTCAAAATAGGAAAAACATGGGTACCACGTGGAAACACCATAGGGTGACACATGGCATGTTGACATGGCACATATTCATACAACATTAGTGATGTGTCATATTAGTTGGCACCCAGTCAATGACTGAGTTGGCATCCAAGTGGTCTTTTTACCATGGCAGCGGGTAGCCAACGAGAAGTTTCCACATGAAAACTTCACATTGGCCAATATGGTTTATGTTGTGTAAAATTATTTTGGAGTCCACTGGGTTCGACCACGTGACCTCCAAGATCCATTCCTTAACAAAGATCCGACAACCAACATGCCACAAGTTCAGACTTAACCAAAGATATGGAAAATTAATTATTTGAATTTAATTAAATTTCCAAAGATATGGAAATTTAATTATTTGAATTTAATATAAAGTTTGGTTGGAGGGGAAAAGGGGTCGAGGGATAAGCCCCCAACCCATGGTTTAATGTTATTTCCATACGACAATGACCTGAACTATCCGCAGGGGGCTTAACATTTAAATTGGCGGGAGTTTGTTTTAGTTATATATATATATATATATATATATATATATATATATATATATATATATATAACAAACCAATAACCACTAAACGTATATTCCAACAAACTATATGTGTGGAAGGGAATACAACCCATGACCCCACTAAATTTAGAAGTGGTTTTAACCACTAAACCAACCAGTCCATATTTAGTGGGATTCCCACCAATTTTAGCATTTAGTTTCCACTATGTTTGGTTAGTTACAACTATGTAACAAATTTTGATTACGTGGTTGCCACTAATTTTGGGATTTTGTTAAGAGGGGTGACCTATTTAATGGAACACACCCCAATGCATTGTACTCACAAATTGAATGTACCCAGCTACCCACAAGTTGGGCTACGCTACTTAATCTGACTGTAACACACCCAGACACCCGCAAGCGAGGCATGATGCAGTCCAAGGACTCATTTCACAGTGAGTTATCTCAATTCGAATCACTTCTAAGTTAATCAAGAGACATGAAAAGCACATGCGGAAATAAAGATTCATGCCACAACATAAACTAATCCATGCACAACAATAACCAGTTGTTGGCACTCGACCAAGTTTTGAAGAACCTCGGTCGTGTTTGACCATTTTTGGAACTTCGACAAGCTGGTCGAAGATGGAGTGCCCAGGCGAAGCAAATATCACAGGATCTCACCCCTTTCACGAGATTTTTGGGTTTCAGGTTTATGTAACGGGTATGGGATGTCAACCCATGGGTTTACCCATGCTTAGGCCTCTTTTGTAATGTATAAATAAGTATCTAGGTGATGTAAGTAAGGGGGTGAAGTTCTTGGGACCTAGTAGGCCACAGTGCTAAGTGAAAATAGTTGTGAAGGCTTTGTGCATACTGTATGTTGAGACTTGGAAAGCTAAGTGCAAGCGATTCATAGTGTTTTGTGCACAAACTGTGTAAGGATTTGTGCTTGGACCGAACTCGGGAAAGGAGGATCTAGAGAGGTGAGCACAGATCTCATGTCCTATGCAAAGTTGTCTTTGTGGCTCTATGCATGTAAGAATATTGAAGGAGACTAATAAATCAGAAGAAGAGTTGGTGGATGTAGCCTCACACTGGGGTGAACCACATATATCATGTGTCGTGGTTTCTTTGTGCGATGTGGTTGATATGTTATTGATGTGATCTATGCTTAGTGTTGTGATATTTTTGTATGTTAGATGCATCTGATGTAGTATCTTAGTGCCTTATATGTGAATGAATACTAGATCTACTTTGATGCTATGTGTTGAATGGTTAGATATATTTAGATCTTGATAAATACTGTTTTGTTCTGTAATTAGGGATTTACCTGCGATGTGAATAAGAGTTAACAACTAATGAATGTTAATTTATAAGTGCTCTGTTAAGTATTGTGATCACAAATCTGTGTCCCAGCTAGCTTGTGGACACTTGAGTCCTACAATTCCCCCTGCCTCTACCTCGGGTGAGACTTCATCTTCTTTGCAGGTGTTATCGAAAGGGCTAGTAGTTAGGGTTTTTTTGGTGCGCTATTGAAGCTTTGAACCCTAGGTCTGCCCCTATGCCCAAAAAATGGTTTCATTTTCGGGACCTGAAACTGTGATTGTTGGGAATTGAAGAAAAGAGAAAGCTATGTGCATAGATCTGTTGTTCTAGTGTGCAGTATTCTACTTGACTTGTGAATCTCTGTGCTAAGAAGGCAATTGGATCTGAAGAAAAGAGGTAAGATTTTAAATATTTGTGCTCTCATAAATGTAAGATAAGTGGAAATTTTTGTTTCGAAAGAATGGATCTAGGTATGCTTGATAGATTCACACTAGTCTGAAAACTAGGGCACAGCTAGAAGAAAGAAGATTTGATATGAATAGATCTGATAAAGTTAATGAAAGATATGTTATTCCTATGCATATAAAGAATTTTTGGACTAACAAGTGGATGCACGATCCTAGAAAGATGTTTTTGCAGGTCCATCACTTTGATCCCAGTGCATAGTACAGGAAAGGTTGGGGATCGTTTAAGAGAAAGAGAGGACTGACTCTTTGTTATAATTGCAAAAGACTCGGACATCTTTCTAAGGAATTCTATTAGGGTCCTAACACGCACATAGGTAGATCAATATATTCAGATGTAATAAAGGTCAATATTAATAAGGCCTTTCAATAAAATAGAATAAGGCGGATGTAAGAAGACCTAATAGAAGCTTCTGCTTCTAGAAGGATCTTCCTCTAGATGCTTCTCTTGATAGACATATTTAGTATAAATAAGGGTCGAGGGTATGAAAACCCTAGCTGGGAGATTATTGTAACAGAGCGTTGCTCGACTAGAGGTTGCCCCCTCGAAGAGGCCCGTGAACATTTATTTCTGAATCAAAGTGTTATTTTTGTTATTGTTCTTATATCATTACTGTGTTATTGTGAAGATTATGTTGTTTATATTACTGTTATTCTTCCATTTCTAGCATTTTATTTATGTTCTACATATTTATTATATCTGGTGTCTTGCAAGTGGTATCAGAGAACTTTCCTTGGCAAAAATTGTGGGAATTTTTTTTTCAGTGTAGAGACGTATTATGGCATCTTTAAGCCACAGAGATCTGTTGTTACGCACATAAACCCACAATTTAGAGATTCATACACGTAGGAAATACAAGTGGTTCTTAAGAACACATATGTTGGCCACCCTTGTAACCCTTGTTGGTACCCCTTCAAGTGGTAGTGCATCAGACAGCACCTGTGTACGGATCAGCCTAGATTTCTTGAAGCCCTCTTTAGATAAACCTATCGGTCGTCGGACTGCTATAGTGTCACTGAGAACAACACTCGGGAAGATACTCTCTAGTACCTGGGTAGTTGGGTAGTACAGCTAAGGGTATGGTCTATCCTCCTTAGTTAGTGACCTGAGATATTGGGTCGAGTACTACTGTTGGACCCCGCATGTATATCAGAGAGTTATAGCACAGGGAAAACCCTTATTTGTAGAACCCTTGAATACCTAACCCTTGGGGGACAGAAAAATAAACAAATTAAAACAAACCAGATCTATTACCGCACAACGGTGTTCGGGTTGTCAAGTAAATACACATTTCTTTCTAGTTAAGCATTTGGGGATTTCATCACTGCAGTATTCTTCAGACTTGAGTATAACTCCGTAGGTGAGTCTGGAAATTTTTTCACCATTATTTGAGACCTATTCCATTGGATTCATCTCTTCTCCCTTATCAAAATTCATCCGTATCATTTTTCGGCAAAATGTTTTACCCCGTCCGCCCCTTTTCAGTTCACCCATCGTCATGGCCCATACCCATAGCCAATATCTGGAAAATCGCTTCAACACCTTGCAATCTGGTTTCCTCGAGACCCAAAAAGAAGTGAAACAACTCAGTGCTACTGTTTCCTCCATCGATTCATCCATCAATACAACCATAAATACAACCATGCAGTCCTCAATGGAGGAAGTCAAACAAGAACTGACCACCCAGCTTGAATCTATCTTTGCATCACTTTGCACCAAACTGAAGATCCCTATAGATGACCCTTTCTCTGAAGAACCTCCAAAGACCGAAGGAGAACATTCCTCCCATTCCCATAACTTTCAGCCCCATCACTTTCAACATGACCTATGCCTTCCACGGGTGGATGTGACCAAATTTGATGGATCGGACCCCACTGGTTGGGTCACCCAAATGGAACATTATTTCTCTTTAGAAGACATAACAGATGACTTGGCCAAACTCCAGTATGGTGTTCTCCATCTAGATCAAGAACGTTGGCAATGGTGGAAATGGAGAAAAACTTCTCGTCAAGGGTATATTGCTTGGACCCAATTTGTGATTGAGCTTTATGAACGCTTTGACATGGACACCAACCATTTGGGCCGTTTGACAAAGTTGAAACAATTTGGAACAGTAGAAGACTTCATGGCTGCCTTTGAGCACCTGTCTTTTCGAACAAAGGGCATGACTGATGCTTTCTTTCGAGAGTGTTTTATCAGTGGCCTCAAGGAGGAGATTTGGGCCCATGTCCTCATGGCTCAACCCTTGAGTTGGGTGGAGGCTACTAAAAGAGATAAAGAAGCACAATAGGTTGTATCCTCTCAAAAACAAAAGCCTTCATTTATCCCTTGCCCTAAACCCGTCACTCCCACTACTCCCCCCACCCCATTAAAGATCCAAAAATTGACCAGGGTTGAAATGGCTGAACGCCAACTCAAAGGCCTTTGTTATAATTGTGATGAAAAATATTTCCCGGGCCACAAGTGTAAAGAACCAAAGATTTTTATGGCCATCTCTGAGGATATTTCAGAAGAGGATGTTGAAACTCCCCTTGTGTCTGAGTCACCTGAAATCACTGACATAACCCCTCCCTCAGACCCTCCCGAAGTAGAGCTCTTCATTTCCCTCAATGCTCTCACTGGCTTCTTTGCTCCCCAAACCCTCAAGTTAATCAGTCACATCAAGAATCGGAAAGTCATCATTCTGGTTGATAGTGGAAGCACCCATAATTTTATTCATCGTCACATTGCCCAAGAAACTCATTGGTACATCCATGTTGTCAACAATTTCCAAATCATGATTGCCAATGGTGGTTCCATGAAATGTGGAGGGTGCTATGAAAATGTGTGTCTCCAAATTGGTGACTACCACCTAAAATACCATATGTTTTCTATCGACATGGGTGGTTGTGACATTGTGATGGGTGCAGACTGGCTAAGAACTTTGGGTCCCATTCTCATGGATTTTAAGGCATTAACCATACAATTCGACCAGGAAGGCCACTAATATAAATTCCAAGGCATCATTGTTGGTTCCCCTGAGGTCATTAGTTCCCATCGCATGGAAAAGATGCTCAAAAAAGTTCATTCTGGTGTCATTGCCCAACTCCATGCCATACAAGCAACAGAGACACCCCCAGTGTCACATGACCTCCAAGCCCTCCTTTCTAAACATCAAATGGTATTTTCCACTCCCTAAGGACTCCCTCCTTCCCTCGGTGTTCATGATCACTCCATTCCCCTTGTACCCAGAAGCCTTCCTCCCAATATCCATCCCTATCGCCACCCCTTTTCACAAAAAAATGAAATCGAGAAAATGGTCTAGGAACTCCTTAATGTAGGCACTATCAGCCCTAGTACGAGCCCTTACTCTTCTCATGTAGTCATGGTCCTGAATAAATAAGGTTCTTGGAGAATGTGTCCTAACTTCCTTGCCCTCAACAAACTGACCATTAAAGACACATTTCCCATTCCTGTCATTGATGACCTCCTGGATGAATTGAGTGGCACCCAATTCTTTACTAAACTTGATCTTCACTTGGGCTATCACCAGATATGTATGAAAGAGGAATACATTCCCAAGATGGCCTTTCACACTCATGAGGGCCACTATGAGTTTTTAGTCATGCCCTTTGGCTTGTGTAATGCCCCCTCCACCTTCCAAAGCCTCATGAATCATGTCTTCCATCCCTTTCTCCGTTATTTTGTCTTAGTTTTCTTTGATGATATCCTCATCTATAGAAAAACCTAGACAGACCATCTTACTCATGTGGATCAATTTCTCCATCTACTCTCTCAGCACCAACTTTTCCTGAAACAGTCTAAATGTGCTTTTGGTGCCTCAGAAGTAGAATACTTGGGTCATCTGGTTGGTAAGGATGGTGTCAGGGTGGATCCGAAAAATATTGAAGATATGCAAGACTGGCCACACCTAAAGACTCTCAAAAGCTTGCATGGATTTCTAGGCATAACAGGGTATTATCGCAAGTTTGTTAAGAACTACAGAAAGATTGCAACACCTCTCACTGCTCTCCTCAAAAAGAACTTTTTCACTTGGACTCCAGCCACTTCTCAAGCTTTTCAAACCTTGAAGACAGCCATGTGCACCACTCTAGTTCTGGCCCTTCCTGATTTCACAAAGACCTTTGTGTTGGAATGTGATGCCTCAGGGAAAGGAATCAGCCCTGTCCTTATGTAAGAGGGTCAACCTTTGTCCTTCACCAGCAAGAAACTGTCTGAAAGAAATCTGGGAAAACCCATTTATGAAAAGGAAATGTTGGCTATTCTGCATGTCGTTGATTTGTAGCACCCTTATCTCTTGGGGAAACACTTCCAAATTAAGACCGACCATCAAAGCCTCAAGTACTTTCTGGAACAATGCATTTCCTCCCCGGAGCAACAAAAATGGGTGACTAAGCTCTTTGGATATGATTATGAGATCATTTACAAGAATGGAAAAGACAATGTAGTGGCATATGCATTGTCTCAAAAATATGAAGAAGAAGGATCCCTTTTTTCTCTTTCCTTCATTGTACCCGATTGGCTCCAAGTTGTGCGCCAGGAATGGTTTCAAGATCCCAAAAGTTCACATCTGATCTAGCAATTTCAAACCAAGGCTATGCTCTCCCAGGGCACTCTTGGCTCTAGGATGAGCTTTGATACAAAGGTTGTTTGTATTTAGGTAAACAATCAAAGCTTAAATCCATGGTACTTTCTGAGCTTCATGTTACACCCACAGCGGGGCACTCAGGGTTCACCAAAACATATGACAGGGTCAAACATTTTTTTCTGGGATGGTATGAAACAGGACATCCGTAATTTTGTTCTTGAATGTGAGGTGTGTCAACACAACAAGGGAGAAACAGTCAAATATCTGAGCACACTACAACCGCTTCCAATTCCACCTGCTATTTGGAAGGATATCTCTATGGACTTTATTACCGGCTTACCCAAATTAGGAAATAAATCATTCATAATGGTGGTTGTGGATCGCCTTTCCAAGTATGCTCAATTATGCGCTCTTCAACACCCATTTACTGCATCCACGGTGGCTCAAATTTTCATGGACCAAGTCTTCTAGCTTCATGGCATGCCACACTCTATTGTTTCTGATCGTGACCCAACTTTCACAAGCAATTTTTGGCAAGAACTGTTTAAGCTACAGGGCACCCAATTGCATCTCAGCACAGCTTATCATCCCCAGACTGATGGTCAAACAGAAGTTGTCAACAAGTGTTTGGAAACATATCTGAGGTGTTTTGCCTCTGAAAAACAACATCAGTGGGCTCAATGGTTACCCCTAGCCAAATGGTGGTACAACACTTCCTACCATACAGCTACTCGCATGACTCCTTTTGAAGCGGTATATGGAAAGAATCCACCTTCAGTTCTCTCATACTTACCAGGTACCTTGAAGGTCCAGGTGGTTGACCAAACACTTACAGTTCGAGAGGATATTCTTCGTACCCTTAAAGAGAAATTGGTCATGGAATAGAATCGCATGAAGCAACAAGCAGATCAAAGTCGCTCGGAACGTCAATTTGCAGAAGGGGATCAGGTTCTTCTGTGACTGCAACCATACAAGCAAACTTCCCTCAAGGCCGAGCATTGTCAAAAGATAGCGCCCAAATTTTATGGTCCTTATATAGTTCTCAAGCGTGTGGGACAAGTCACATATCAATTAGATCTGCCTAGTCAGTCGAAGCTACATCCTATTTTTCATGTTTCATGCTTAAAGAAGGTGATTGGAACTAGGTGCCAAATTCAAACCAACCTTCCAGAGTTAGTTGAAGAAGGATCCATTTGGCTATAGCTAGAAGCAGTTTTGGACCAACGTGAGCGTCGCCTACGTCAGAGAACCATTAAGGAAGTGCTAGTCTAGTGGAAAGATACGATTCCAACAGATGCCACTTGGGAACCAGCTACCATTCTGCAGCAGTTTCCACATCTCAAGCCTTGAGGACAAGACTATTTTTAAGGGGGAAAACATGTTAGGGTCCTAACCCGCACATAGGTAGATCAATATATTCAGATGTAATAAAGGTCAATATTAATAAGGCCTTTCGATAAAATAGAATAAGGCGTATGTAAGAAGACCTAATAGAAGCTTATGCTTCTAGAAGGATCTTCCTCTAGATGCTTCTTTTGATAGACATATTTAGTATAAATAAGGGTCGAGGGTATGAAAACCCTAGATGGGAGATTATTGTAACAGAGCGTTGCTCGACTGGAGGTTGCCCCCTCGAAGAGGCCCGTGAACATTGCTTTCTGAATCAAAGTGTTACTTTTTTTGTTGTTCTTATATCATTACTGTTTTATTGTGGAGATTATGCTGGTTATATTACTGTTATTCTGCCATTTCTAGCCTTTTATTTCTATTCTGCATATTTATTATATCTGGTATCTTGCAAATTCCCTGGTACAGGTCCTAGTTGTCTTTGTTGTAAATTTGTTGGTCATGAGGTTTTGGATTGTCCTAGAATGATTGCTAAAGTTGAAAGGATGAATATGAGACAAGAAAACCATGAAGAAGGTCAAGAGACTAAGAATATGCTAGAAAACCAAAAAGAATCAAAGGATATATTATTGCAGATGAAAGAAACATTGAATGATCACAGAGACATTAGTTTACCCAAGATATTAAAAGAGAAGTAGTGCATAGAAACAAGAAAAGGAGACTTCAACATAGACAATGTATTGGATGCAGAAACACAGGTGAACATTTTGCCAGAAAGTACTTGGGAAATTTTGGGAAAGCCTGCTATGATTCCTTCATTGGGAGGAATGGGATTGTTTAAAGGAAAGATGATAACCCTATGTGGAATAATTACAGTGCTCATGGAACATCGACATAAGAATAATTCGAGGTCATTGAGTTTGTTGAGAACAACACTCCTTTTGCACTTTTGTTAGGAACGACTTGGATTGAGAGAGATCAGATTTGAAGGAAAGAAGAAGAGGAAGCTATAGAACATAAAAATAAAGAACTAAGGGATTTCATGGCCAGGAGAATAGCGTGCTTAATATCAAGTCAATGCAACTGAGGGTCAGAGATCTAGTTGTCGAAGTTGAAAGAATGTAAGAAGGCTTAAAGAACGTATCCATGCAAAAGAGAAGAGCACCTACTCCAGAAACAGTAAGAGAAGAAGTATTACCCTCGAACCCTATGAAATACCCTCAGTAGTGCGAAGTTACTATGCTAAGAAAAAATAAGAACAAGAATGGAAAGATGAATCCAAAGACACAGATCATAGGAAAGAAAGCAAGAAATCTCAGTAAGAACAAAGAAAAGCTAGAAAAATTGCAGGAGGTTCCAAAGAGGACTTCACAGATGAAAGGCTTGCAGAATTTGAACCTCGTCAGAATAGAAAAATAACATGGACTCGCACTTCGCCATGGCGAATAAATATAACCATTGGAGGTGTCCCAACCAATAGAACGATGCTCCAGAATGGCTAGAAACGTAGTTATTTCCCAAAATATCACCATTGGACCATTGGGACCGTGCCATAACGGATGGAATCGTATTGATTGAGGCATTTATTCCCATTGGAGGAATCTGTTACAACGTTGTCTATTTAGACTGTCGAATGTCTCACTGGGGACACTTTTGCAAACTGAGATAGTCGAGCCCATAGATAACTGATTGATACTGCGTTGTGCTTATTGAGACCTCTCCACCTGATTTTCTTACCTTGAGTGTTTGTCCACCTACTCGAGACATCTAATCTAGAGCGTGCATGTCGGACAACCTTAACGCAGTAGAGAAGTCTGTCGAGGAGATCCTAATAGACCTTATGGATGATAATTTCATGTTCATAGGAGCACAGGCCTCATCGATGAAGGGATTGCAAGCATCCTCGTTGACTGCATGTCGATCTAGGCCATCCCGAACTACAACAGAGAAAAGAAGTAAGCACCGTGACAACCTGGAAAATGTGAAGCTCAGCCTGTTGGTCTTTCCCGACTATATCTCGCCTTTGGATAGCATGGTTAGTCATGACAATGTTCCGAGAGATTTTGAATATACACTGATCACTACGTACCTCTCGAAGGGGATACATGCAGTTGGACTACAGTTGGGACAGATTCTGATGCTCAAGATCAGTGATTTCAACTTAGGAGACTGCAAGAATTATGGAATTCTCGCACCACATAAGTACTTAACAAAGACAAAGGGGAAAACGACGAATATAGTCCCACATCCATGGACCATGGATATCACAAGATCCACAATCCTTAATGGGATGAAGATACAACACTTCGGTAGACATCAGGAGGTTAATGTGTGTGTTAAACTCCTCCTGCCGTGCTTACATGGAGGGTACCTATGGTTGGATAGGTGCATCACTATAGATATGGTGTTGATCCGTCGGATCACTAGATTGAGCATGCAGGGACCAGACCCTCAGGAGTTTTACCTAGGGAAGGTTGTAGATCGTGCCCTGGCATGGTGAATAAAGGACACCTATGGTGATGTGGAGAAAGAGAAGCGGGGCTACAAGGTAGCCTCCATCCAAAATTGTAATTTTTAAACCTTTGAAGTAAAGAAATTCATATAGATTCTTAAGAAAAACATAATTTAATCAATGGCTCATACGTACACAGATATTTTATACCGGAAACCCTCAAATGGAAAAACCTTTCTTATATTCATTATATCAAATTTCACCATTCACCATACAATACATACAATGTTTTTAGGTATTCTGTATATACCAAAACCCTGATCCCTTAATCCGGGATTAATTTAGTAAAGTGCTAAAAATAGCAAAAACCACCCAAAAAAAAAAATTGGGGTGTTGCCCCGAACGTTGCATGTAACTAGGGGGGGGCATACATGCCAACCTTGGGACCCCCCTAGTAAAGCACCCGGTGCACATGACACGACAATCACTACTAGAGGGATCGTCAGACGCAGTTGTCGAATATGACGCGCCCACACACACACATGCAATGAATATAACACATACCCAACATTCTCCCACTTGTTGTTTTCTTTGCATATAGGGATCTAGGGGGTTATATAGTCAACAATCCAAGGCAGAAATGCCCATTTTTACTCTACACTAGGAGAAATTTTCTGTGCTCATAGACTTTGTCAATGAATCCGCAACATTCTTCAAAGTGTCAACCTTTTTCAGAAACACCTTCTTTTCCTCAACCATGTCTCTCACAAAGTGATACTGAACATCAATATGCTTTGTCTTCGAATGATAAGCTGGGTTCTTTTCCAGGAATATTTCACTATGACTGTCACAATTTAATCTCACTACTTATTGTACCAACCCAATACCTGAACATAATCTTTGTAACCATATTGTTTCCTTGCTTGCATGAGTGGCAACCATGTATTCAACTTCTGTAGTTGAGAGTGCCACTACAACCCATATCTCCACCACTCTATCAAATCCTGGTCTTCCTTGGTAGCACAATCCATAACTGGTAATGCCACGAAGATACCTGAAGACCCTCTTTACTGTTGTCCAATGCTCCTTCCCTGGTTTTGACATATACCTGCTCAAAACTCCCACTGCATGTGCAATTTATGGTCTAGTACAGACCATTGCATACATCAAACTGCCAACTGTATTGGCATATTGAACATGGGACATGTCCTCTTCTTATTCCTGTGTCTTGGGACACTAATCTGCAGATAACTTTACACCCATAGGAATATGAACCTTAATTGTTTTAATTCCATGCATATAAAACCTCTGCAATATCGTCTCAACATATTTTCTTTGATTCAACCAGAGTTTCATGTTTGCATGATCTCTTATAATCTCCATTCCCAGAATGAAGTTAGCAGCACCGAGATCCTTCATGTCAAATTTGGAGGATAGTTGTGATTTCACCTCCTTGATAACATCCATGTTATTTCCTACCAACAACATGTCATCAACATACAACACTAAATAAATGAAGTGATTACCAACCTGCTTGGAATATACACAGTGATCATCCCTGCTTCTTACAAATCCCAATCCAAGGATGTATGTGTCAAACTTTTGGTACGACATACTAGGTGATTTCTTTAGACCATATAGTGACTTCTTTAGCTAACAGACTAACTCTTTCTTTCCTTTCACTACAAAGCCTTTTGGATGCTTCATGTAGATTTCTTCTTCTAGATCCCCATGTAGGAATGGTGTCTTCACATCCATCTGTTCCACTTCAATATCAAAAGCAACAACAATAGATAAAAGAAATATAATAGAAGTTAACTTAGAAACAGGAGAAAAAATCTCACCAAAGTCAATTCCCTCTACTTGGGAATAACCTTTTGCTACTAACTGAGCTTTGTATTTCTCCACTTTACCTTGTGCATTAAACTTCTTCTTAAACAACCATTTGCTACCAACAGATTTTCTTCCAGCTGGAAACTCAACTATATCCCATGCCTCATTCTTATCCAAGGCATCCATTTCTTCAACCATGGCCTTCTTCCAAGTTTTACTATCCTCTAAATTCACTGTTTCCCTGATAGTTGTGGGATCATCATCAGTAATAGATAAAGAAAAATTGGAATGAAAATCAGGTGGAATATACCTTTCTGGTTGCCTTTTATCTCTCATTGATCTCCTCAATACTGGGGTATGAGGTTCTTCTTCTTCTTCTTCTTCTTCTTCTTCTGCTTCCTCTTCTTCAAATGATTCAGATTTTGCATCATCCAACTCAAGCTCTATTTTCTCAGGTTCGTCTTGTGTTGGTAGGAATTCCTGTTTGGACACATCTTTTACCTCTTTGAAAACAACATCTCGACTATAAACAACCTTCTTGGTTTTTGGGTTCCAAAGCTTATAACCTTTCACACCATATTTATAACCAATAAAGATAAACTTTTCATCCTTTGTATCCATCTTACTCCTATTTTCCTTTGGAACATGTACATAAGCATCACAACCAAACACTCTAAGATGTTGAAGAGAGGGTTTCTTTCCAGAACATACCTCGTGTGTAGTTTTATCATCCAACGTTGATGAAGGTGATCGATTGAACAGGTAACATGATGTACCCACTACCTTTTCCCAGAATTCTTGTCCTAACTCAACACCGTTGAGCATGCTCCTTGTTTTTCCCATCAATGTCATGTTCATCCTTTCTGCAAATCCATTCTGCTGAGGAGTGTATGGAGTGGTCTTTTGCCTTGCTATACCACACTTCTTACAGAATTCTTCGAATTCATTTCCGCGGAATTCTCCACCATTATCTATTCTCAATACCTTTATTTTCTTCTCTGTCTGATTTTCTACCAGAGCCTTAAACTCTTTAAATTTATCAAATACCTTAGATTTATTTCTAAGAAAATAAATCCATGTGTTCCTTGAGAAATGATCTATAATGAAACATAATACAGAGACTTACCTAGTGATGGAACAGGCACAGGTCCAAACACATCATTGTGTCTCAACTCTAAGATCCCCTTTGTTCTCGTAGCACCAGATGGGAATCTTACTCGATTCTATTTACCATATATGGAATGTTCACAGAAGTCAAAATCCAGAGTGAAATTATCCATACCTTTACCGTGTAGTGTTCGAAGTCCCTTTTCTATGTTGTCGCAAGAGGTAACTCTAGGCTATAATAGAGCCAAGCCTTAGCACATTTTTAATGAGATAATAAATCATTTCTTAGATCTTGACCTGGATTTCTATAAGAAAATCCCCGAGGTAACCTGAAACCTGCTTTAGAGTGTGTTTCTGACCTAATACACTCAGAGAGGGCTCTCTCAATAGCCAAAGGATTTTTACTCAAAGAATATTCAGTAATCACAGTAAGAAGGCCAGATTTCTTATGAGACAAGATATTTTGATGAGGTTGGTGGTTGCACAAATTTGAAAAGGCCTATTGGGCAATGGAGTCAAGTGAAAACCAAAGAAAAGGGGTAATAGCAATGATCGTATTACTTGAGGGAAATGAGGCAAAGTAAGTCTATCTTTCAACAATCGATAATCAAGATATGGTAGCAGGAAATAAAAGGAAAATACCATCACAGTGAAAGCATCCAACAAGGATGAATTTTCACTACAACTTTAGAGGAAAAATACTAGAGGTTAATAACTAGGTACAGAGCACTAATCTTGAGCGAATTCTGACTAGTCATCATTGAAACACAACACATATCAAGCTTGTGTAAGGAGCATGCAAAATGAATTCCAAACAAATTTTAACTCAGTTGATAAAAGAAGAGATATACAATATGAATGAAACAATATGTAGAACATCCTGAAGGAATCAACCGTGATGAATCTCACATATGAAGTGAACACATGTCTCCAACATTATGTTATTCCATATCTTCAAAATAACTCATTTTTCAATAGAATCCCTCTTCAAAAGAGGTTCCCCCCTCCCACTCTCATTAAAGAGATATAAAATATATAAGCCTTCAGCGTATAATAGATGAGAAACTACCTCAAAACCAACTGAGAAACGAACTGGCAATTGTTTAACTGAAATCTGGGCGCGTTCCTACATTTCTGGTCCATGTCTGCAGCGCCATCTTACGGGGAACGTTTTCCTACCTTCCCGAGCTCTAAATTAGGATCTGAAGATACCACTGGAAATATTAGGATCTGTATATGTCAATCGACTATTCAAACATGTAAAATGACCTCTCCAAGGTTGAGAAAAGTGATTTTTCCCACAGGAAGTTGTTTTTGGAAAAACCCACGATTTTGGTGGCTAACAGGCCGAAAACAGGGGTATCTTAGCCACCAAAAGTCCTGGATTTTGGCAGCTAACAATGCGATTTCAGAGTGTCGTAAGCCACCGAAAGTCCCAAAACCTCGATTTTGAATTTCAGGTTTCGGGGAAACAGAGCAATGGTCAAAATCTTATGTTGGCCAAACCCCCGACTGCTGAAAACCCAAAATGGTGATGTGTAATTTATGTAAAACTTTATTATAGAGATTTTATTATCGTTTATTGCATTATTTTAGTACCTCCTTGTGACTTGATTTATGCATAAAAACGCATCTACACTTTCGACATCTAAGGGCATATGAAACTTGATATTTAAGCTACCGAAAGTCTGCACTTTTGGTAGCTAAACACTATAAATTTTTTCCTCCTAAGCTACCGAAAGACAAAATTTCAAAATTTGTTCCAACATAGGCTCCATCTAGGGATGGTGCTTTCCTGCAAAGAACCAAGAACACTATACCAAGTGCCTTCATCCATTGGGTGACCTGAGATCATCCTTATCAAATCCTGAACCCTGTTACTTGGCTTGCACCTTTCCGAAACAAAAAACCACTTATGCATTCATTGGGATATAGAGTCATAATGTCTTAAATCAAAACCATATAGGATGCCAAACTGAACTGGAAACGTACTTAAACTATTTTTGTACTCTAATACTCAAAGTCAATCTTATTTATATACATCACCTACTCTAACTACTGGAAAAAATCCCACTGAATCAAATGATACAAAAATGTCAGTGAAGCCAATCCAAAAACTGTGTACTTATTTGAAATCTGCTAAAACTTTCTTTGAGCAGGCTGAAAAAGGAAATCAACAAACTCCACCTAACATCCTGTTGATCATGAATTTTCAAACTTTTCCTCGATTCGTATGACAAAATATCCATGACATAGCATACTCCTCCATTAAATGAATCTAAAAGGTCAACAAAAGGATCATGAAAAAATGCATGGTCCTGAGGTTTTAAATAACAATATTCATCAAAGACTATTGTATGCTCCACTTTATTTTTCTCAGGATCATCCTCAAAGAGGATATCCAAACATCCTTCATCTGATATGGCATCTGTCTGAAGACCGTCATTCCTCCATGAAAACCCTGCAGCAAATTGTTCTAGAGAAAACATATTATAATCATCAGTGTACTCATCATATTTAGGTTCAGCAGATAACTCAGGAGTGTCATCAGTCAAACAAATGCTTGGAATATCGACTGTGGATTGCTCAAGCATGGGCAATTCTATTCCTTTCTCTAGCATGATGTCTATCTCAGATTTATACTCCTCCAAATCACAGTCTAAAGCATCCTTGAACAGAAAACTTCCTTCAATACTATTAAATGTGACAGCCCTATCCTCTTCATGAAACAAAATAGGGTTTAGAAGCTAATTTCCTGGCTGGAAATCATCATCATAAATAGGTCCATTAACTTCCTACAGAGTTTCATCAAACACATGACTGTCATTTTTTAAAAATAGATTTACATTTTCAAAAATGGAAGAAGTTTGACTCTCATATCTGGGACTGTGTATACACTACAAATCTATGTAAGCAAGTTCTATAACATGACTATGCATGAGTAGATCTATTTCTTCTTCAGTCAAAGGAGAAGGTGGTCTCTAAATTTTCTAGATAAAACAACAATTATTTCCTTTCTCTTCTGCAGGTTGGTCGTGACGCTAAATGTCTTCTTCTTGAATATGTCCACAAGAGCTATCATATCCAAATTCTTTATCAGCCAACTCTTCCTCATACTGATCATCTTCATCAACTTGAGAAATTTATAATATTTCTTCCTCCTCTTCAAGAGGATTTGTTTGATCTTTTTGTCTTATAAATTCTATATTACAACAATCTTCAAAAAGTATTTTAGCTGAGTAGATTCTTTTACAATGTTGATGAAAAAGCATGTGAAAATATTTCAATGAAGGAATACTAGAATGGGGTAAAGCTTTATACCAGAGTCTAGCATCTCTTTCCAACGAAAACATAAACATCTTCATGAGGACATCTTCATGATATATATTTAATTCATCCATGACTTTGTGGAATTCAAACAAGTGATGACTGGGATTGTCATCCGCATATTCTCCAAATTTAGGAAGGGCATCTTCCCAAAATTTAATGTCTGGAACAGTGTTTGGAAAACCATAAACATTTGTAAAGTCTAGAGGAGAAAACCTTGCAGCAATCTGAGCAGCGAATGAATTCGACATTTTGAGACCAGTGGAGTCGTCAATGAATCATGTAGAGTCTTCAAACCAAGGAGTCACCAAGTGAATGATCACAGCTAATTGAATGTCTATCCCTTGTTCACCATCAAGAGATAGATATGAACTTTTGTCATATCCCAGGGAAGATCACTTCGTCCTCCATCCCCGGCAACAGCGCCAGAAAATGTTTTCGCAAGAGTTAACTCTAGGTTGTAATAGAGCCAAGCCTTAGCACATTTTTAATGAGATAATAAATCATTTCTCGGAGATTGAACTGAAATTCTGCAAGCCAATCCGTGAGGTAAACTGAAAATTGCTTTAGAGTGTGTTTCTGACCTAATACACTTAGAGAGGGCTCTCTCAATAGCCAAAGGATTTTTACTCAAAGAATATTCAGTAATCACAGTAAGAAGGACAGATGTCTTATAAGACAAGATATTTTGATAAGGTTGGTGGTTGCACAGATTTGAAAAGGCCTATTGGCGATGGAGTCAGGTGAAAACTAAACAAAAGGGGTAATAGCAATGATCGTGTTACTTGAGGGAAATGAGGTAAAGCAAGTCTATCTTTCAGCAATCAATAATCAAGATATGGTAGAAGAAAATAAAAGAAAAATACCATCACAGTGAAAGAATCTAACAAGTATGAATTTTCACTACAACTTTAGAGGAAAAATAATGGGGGCTAATAACTAGGTGCAGAGCACTAATCTTTAGCGAGTTCTGACTAGTCATCATTGAAACACAACACATATCAACCGTGTGTAAGGAGCATGCAAAATGAATTCCAAACAAATTTTAACTCAGTTGATAAAAGAAGAGATAGACAATATGAATGTAACAAGACAGAGAACATACTGAAAGAATCAACCATGATGAATCTCACATATCAAGTGAACACATGTCTCCAGCATTACACTATTCCAGATCTTCAAAATAACTCAGTTTTCAATAGAATCCCTCTTCAAAATAGGTTTCCCCCTCTCACTCTCATCATGAGATATACAATATATAAGCCTTCATCATATAACAAATGAGAAACTACCTCAAAACCAAGTGAGAAATGAACTCGCAGTTGTTTAACTGAAATCTAGGTGCATTCCTACATTTCTGGGCCATGTCTGCAGCGCCATATTGTGGGGCACTTTTTCCTACCTTCCCGAGCTCTAAATTCGGATATGAGGATACCACTGGAAATCTTAGGATCTGTATATGTCAATCGACTATTCAAATGTGTAAAACAACCTCTCCAACGTTACAAAAAGTGATTTTTTCCACAGGCAGTTGTTTTTGGAAAAACTTGCGATTTCGATGGCTAACAGTCTGAAAATAGGGGTATCTTAGCCATCAAAAGTCCCAGCTTTCGACAGCTAACAGTGAGATTTCAGAGCACCGTAAGCCAGCGAAACCCCGATTTTGGCTTTCGGGTTTCAGGGAAATGGAGCAATGGTCAAAATATTATGTCGGCCAAACCCCCGATTGTTGAAAACCCGAAATGGTGACGTGGAATTTATGTAAAACCTTATTATAGTGATTTTTTTTCCATTTATTGCATTCTTTTAGTACCTCCTTGTGACTTGATTTATGGGTAAAAACGCATCTACACTTTCGATAGCTAAGGGCATATGAAACCTGAGATTTAAGCTATCGAAAGTCTGCACTTTCGGTAGCTAAACACTATAAATTTGTTCCTCCTAAGCTACCGAAACCCAAAATTTCAAAATTTGTTCCAACATTCTCCAATATGCCCCAGTCTTTGATGCCACATCATGGTCTTCTTTTCTGGGAAAATATTGATCTTGTCTCCTTCATTTCTCTTCTCAGGGACAACAGAACTATTGCACCCATTAGTATAAGTACTTCCCAACAACGTGTACAGAGTTCCACACCAAACTCCTCTCATCAACACCATTGCTCCTCGTACCATCTTGCAAGTGTTCTTTCCAAATACAATATTCACTCCTACATCATCCAACTTGCTTACAAATATTAGGCTCATGGCTAATTTTGGAATGTGAAGAACCCTAGGGAGTGTTCTAATCCTTCCATCTTTTAGCAGCAACTTAACCCTTCCATGTCCCTTGATTTTTGTTTTCGAGTCATCTCCTAGGAATACATCACCACCATCATATTTTTCATATTCAGAGAACCACGCTTTGTGAGGAGTCATGTGGTATGACGCACCTGAGTCGATCAACCATACATCATGGTCTGCATGTGTACCTATAGATATCAGGTAAACATCACCTCCTTCTTCAGTGGAGGTTTTCATCTCTGTGGAAGAGGTACTATCAAATCCCTTTGGTTTTTCAACCTTCTTAAACTTGTAATCTTTCTTATAATGCCTTGTTTTACCACACTTCCAGCATTTCCTCAAATATTTTCCTGGAGACTTAGATCTACCTATAGATTTAGATCTCCCCCTCGAAGACTTACCAGGATTCTTGCCTTGGATACGATCTCTTACAAATAAATCATCTATGCTATGAACATCCATGCTTTTCCACCTCATCTCTTCAGATAACAAGGATGAAACTACATCCTCATACTTCAATGTAGATTGAGTGGTACTACCTATTTCTACAACCAGATTATCCCAAGAGTCTGGAAAAGAACATAACAAAGTAATACACTTATCTTCTTCTGCAATCGTAATATTAACAGGGACAAGTTGACTTACTAGAGTATTAAAGGAATTTAGATGTTTTGTCACAGAATCTCCATCTTCCATCCTAAGATGATACAACTTCTTTCGAATAAATAGCTTGTTTACCAGGGACTTTGATTGATACAAATTCCTCAACTTATCCCATAGTTCCTTGGTTGTAGATTCTCCTGAGACATTCAACAACATCGAATCTTCTAGGCAGAGTCGAATAGTACTCCTTTCTCTTTTGTCCAACTTCTCCCAATCTTCCTTCGACATACTAGTAGGTGGTATACTGGTAGTTTGTGTACTAGTAGAATGTGTACCAAAAGCCTGTGTGCTAGTAGACGGTGTACTAGTAGGCTGTGTACCAGGATCCACAGCGATCCATTGTTCTTTGTCTACAAGAAGGTCCTCCATCTTCAACTTCCATAGCTCAAAGTTTTTACCATTGAACTTCTCTATCTCGATTCTAGAAGATCTTTCCATTCCTCTTTCTACACTCAAATCACCATTGTAGAAGCTTTAGAGTGTGTTTCTGACCTAATACACTCAGAGAGGGCTCTCTCAATAGCCAAAGGMTTTTTACTCAAAGAATATTCAGTAATCACAGTAAGAAGGACAAATGTCTTATAAGACAAGATATTTTGATAAGGTTGGTGGTTGCACAGATTTGAAAAGGCCTATTGGTGATGGAGTCAAGTGAAAACTAAAGAAAACAGGTAATAGCAGTGATCGTGTTACTTGAGGGTAATGAGGCAAAGTAAGTCCATCTTTCAGCAATCGATAATCAAGATATGGTAGAAGAAAATAAAAGGAAAATACCATCACAGTGAAAGAATCTAACAAGGATGAATTTTCACTACAACTTTAGAGGAAAAATAATGGAGGCTAATAACTAGGTGCAGAGCACTAATCTTGAGCGAATTCTAACTAGTCATCATTGAAACACAACACATATCAACTGTGTGTAAGGAGCATGCAAAATGAATTCCAAACAAATTTTAACTCAGTTGATAAAATAAGAGATAGACAATATGAATGTAACAAGACAGAGAACATACTGAAGGAATCAACCATGATGAATCTCACATATCAAGTGAACACATGTCTCCAGCATTACGTTATTCCAAATCTTCAAAATAACTCAGTTTTCAATAGAATCCATCTTCAAAATAGGTTCCCCCCTCTCACTCTCATCAAAGAGATATAAAATATATAAGCCTTCAGCATATAACAGATGAGAAACTACCTCAAAACCAAGTGAGAAATGAACTTGCAGTTGTTTAACTAAAATCTAGGCACATTCCTACATTTATGGGCCATGTCTGCAGCGCCATATTGCGGGGCACTTTTTCCTACCTTCCCAAGCTATAAATTCGGATATGAAGATACCACTGGAAATCTTAGGATCTATATATGTCAATTGACTATTCAAATGTGTAAAACAACCTCTCCAAGGTTACAAAAAGTGACTTTTCCCACAGGCAGTTGTTTTTGGAAAAACCTGCGATTTTGGTGGCTTTGTACCAGGATCCACAGCGATCCATCATTCTTTGTCTACAAGAAGGTACTCCATCTTCAGCTTCCATAGCTCAAATTTTTTACCATTGAACTTCTCTATTCAATTCTAGATGATCTTTTCATTCCTCTTTCTGCACTCAAATCACCATTGTAGAAGCTCCCACTAAACCCAGGTTTATCACAGACCCAAGATAAACTTGATCTATCAAGACCGAGAAAAACCCTCAACAAAAAAGGAATCCCTCTGAAGCCAAAAATGAGCTCTAATACCACATGTAAGTTTTAAAACTGTGAAGTAAAGAAATGCATATAGATTCTTAAGAAAAACATAATTTAATCAATGGCTCATACACATAGTACACAAAGATTTTATACCTGAAACCCTCAATCAGATAAACCTTTCTTATATTCATTATATCAAATTTTACCATTTATCATACAATATATACAATGTTTTTAGGTATTTTGTAGATACCAAAACCCTAATCCCTTAATCCAGGATTAATTTAGTAAACCACTAAAAATAGCAAAATCCGCTAAAAATAGAAAAAACCTCCCAAAAAAACAATTTGGGGCGCTTCCCCGAATGTTGCGCATAACCAAGGGGGGGCATACCTTCCCCCCATGGGACCCCCCTAGGAAAGCGCCTGGAGCACATGACACAAAGAGAACTACTAGAGGGATCGTCAGACGTAGTTGTCGAATCTAACGTGCCCACACACACACATGCAAAGAATATAACACATACCCAACAAAAATGGCGCAGTGCACCTAGCTTGTTAGTTGATAGCAGGAAATATCGTCAGGAAGAATAGACCAATGCAGGTCACGGGGTTCATTGTCAACCTCGTAGGAAAGTGCGTCGAAGGGATGCAGATGAACTGGGCGAGCTACCTCATCAACCAATTGGAGCAAGATTTTTGCAAAGCGCAAGACCAGGGTTATGAGTTTCACTTCAGTTGGTTGCTCATTCTCATTTCCTTTGTCTCTTGGGATATGTCAGAAGGTGAAACCTTCCCTGAATTTGAGTTGTCTAAACCACTGGCCATGAGGTTCACCACCTTGTGGTACTCAAGCGATATGGCAAAGCAGTGGCAGTCGAACGTTGTCTTCCACACCTACTATATACAACTCACGTGAGCCATTGAGTCATCCCCCTGAATGAATTTGAATACACTCCATCCGTTCAGACCACTTGTGAAGTTTTGTGCATATAGGCACTTCATTTACATTGTTCCATGTAGGGATGAAACCAAGGAGGAGTTGCAGTCGTACTATAAATTAATTGATGAAGACATGGAGGAGATAACTAAGGAGTAGCCAGCTAAATTCCTTGTACTAGTCGAGAAGACGGAGCTCTCCAACCCCGATATCATTGGAATTCCTATGGTCACCTGAGAAGAATATGATGGACCCAGTAACAGCAAGAATAAAAAGAAGGAAGATGTAAAGGAAATAAAAAGTGCATCGTAGGAAACTACGTCGGAGTCACCTGGAGGAGGAGGAGATGACGAAGTATACCAAAAAGAGGAAGAAGGGGAAGAATACGAGAAGGAACAGGGCAAAGTGACACCGCCTAAATATCCCCTCACAAAGGCCAAGATGTCAAAGAAAAGAAATAGTTCTCCAAAGAAACCCTCCGCGTAGAAGAAGCCATAATCCAATAAGCCTCAATTACATACTGTACTTACAGTAGATGATACCGACCTCATCGTTGCAGTTGTATCAGATAATTCGGAGGACATTTTGTAGCGAAATGAATCCAAACAAGATACAATGTATGAGAGGATCAAGGCGAATCTCAAAGGGGTACAACAGGCTCTCTATTTGAGTCATTCAGTGTCTAATGTGTCGTTGACATCAGGGGGTATAGAAGTATCCCAACTACATAGATTAGATGATGTGACAGAGGCTCACCTTGATAGAGTACAGGAGGAAAAAGAACAAGCCATAGAGGCCTTGAAGCAAGCAAAGGAGGAAGCCCTAGAGAAAAGTTGGGTTTCCAAGTAAGACAAAGATGACCTCCAAGCAAAGTTTGAAGAGGATAGAGCGCAGATCCAAAGAGATAAAGATTAGCTACTCGCTGAACAGATTGGAGTTAGAGAAGTAGTCACTCGAGCACTTCACTCCATATCAATATTGGCACAGATGAAAGAAGAGACAATTGAAATCCAAGTGGGGAAGCTCGCTGAAGAAATTCAGCAGCTCCAAGAAAGAGTAGTAGAAATGGAATTGCAAGAAATGTTGAGCACTCCGCAGGAAGTGCGATACTAGAGGGAAGAAACTGCATGAAGTGTAGTTGAAAGAATCAAGGCATTGGCATTAGAATGACATCAACTTAGTAACTAAAGTGCGCAGACCTATGAGCACCTTGCAGAGGACCCAAAACTAAGAAAATTAGAAGCATAGCTTCAGTAGGAAAAGCAACAAGCATTGACAATGCAAGCGCATTTGAAACTGCTTTCAGTGATTTAGAAGATGAAAAGGTCATAGGAACAATGTGTAGTTCAGCAGCAGGTCCATACCATCCAGAGTGGAGTCATGGAAGTGACCCAGAGACTCCATCCGGTACAGGATGAAGACTGCACACGTTTTGAGGAGATCGACGGACAAGGTTCACAGCTGGAACAAGTGGTCACCACAGTGGAACAGCGCTTATAAGGACCTGTCACCGAGACAGTCATTCCGGAGTTCATCGAGAAGGAGGCTCTAGCGAAGAAGAAAGTCAAGGCATATCAAGCCAAGCTCGAGGCCTTCGAAGCATAATCTCCCATATCAAAGTGATTGAGGACAATTCATAGGTGAGTGTTGGGGGCCTATTGGCCCTCGACCAAGTTTTGGAGAACCTCAGTCATGTTTGACTATTTTTGGGACTTCGGTAGGCTGGTCGAAGACGGAGTGCCCAGGAGAAGCGTAGATCGCGGGATCTCGCCCCCTTTTATGGGATTTTTGGGTTTAGGGTTTATGTAACGAGTATGGGATGTCATCCCATGGGTTTACCCATTCTTAGGCCTCTTTTCTAATGTATAAATAAGTAGCTAGGTGATGTAAGTAAGGGGGTGAAGTTCTTGGGACCTAGTAGGCCAGAGTGCTAAGTGAAAATAATTGTGAAGGCTTTGTGCATACCGTATGTTGAGACTTTCAGAGCTAAATGCAAGTGATTCATAGTGTTTTGTGCACAAACTGTGTAAGGCTCTGTGCTTGGACCAAACTCAAGGAAGGAGGATCTAGCGAGGTGCACGTAGATATCCTGTCCTATGCAAAGTTGGCTTTGTGGCTATGTTCATGTAAGAAGATTGAAGGAGACTAATAAATAAGAAGAAGAGTTGGTGGACGTAGCCCCACACTGGGGTGAACCACGTATAGCCTGTGTTGTGGTTTCTTTGTGTGATGTGGTTGATATGTTATTGATGTGATTTATGCTTAGTGTTGTGATTTTTATGTATGTTAGATGCATTAGATGTAGTAGCTTAGTGCCTTATATGTGAATGAATACTAGATCCACTTTGATGTTATGTGATGAATGGTTAGATATATTTATATCTTGATAAATACTGCATGTTCTGTGATTAGGATTTTACCTGCAATGTGAATAAGGTTTAAAGACTAATGAATGTTAATTACTAAGTTATCTGTTAAGAATTGTGATCACAGATCTGTGTCCCAGCTAGGTTGTGGACACTTGAGTCCTACAACCCCTGCTGCCTCTACCTCGGGTGAGACTTCATCTACTTCGCAGGTGTTTCCAAAAGGGATGGTAGTTAGGGTTTTTTTGGTGCATTGTTGAAGTGTTGAACCCTGGTTCTACCCCTGTGCCCAACACCAGCAAGCATGCATATTCTAAATATTAAATTCAAATATAAATAAATACACAATGGAATAAATCATACACAAACAAATGACCATAATAGAGAGCACTTATCTTTTTTGAAAAAAAGAAACCAAATGGATGAAGACTGTTATCGCACAGTTTGTAGATGGGAGAGAGGCTAAAGGATAGTAGGTCAAACTGGAAAAACGGGAACCTTTCCCACCCAATGTCACCACAATGGGGAGGTTATTTCTATTTAGGGAGGTTAGGCTCAGGGGAGACGTCATCGGTGACCTGTGTCTTTGAAGAGGAAAATGTTTAAGAGAAATAAGATAGTTCCCCCTTCACAGATCACCACCCAAGAAGATAGTCCAGCCAAAGGCCAATTTGAAGTAACCCCCAAAGAAAATGTACCTTCTTGGAACAAGACAACAACAAGAAAGATATATGCAAGCTATGTTCAATGGGGTTAGTACTTCATATGTAAGTGACTATCCTATATTCAATGTAAACAATTTGATAGTAAATATTGATGAAATCAATGTTTGCAAAATGGCATTGATAAATATGTCACTTGTCAATGAATATTGGAACGATATAGCATTCAATGCTACAAATCAACACTCAATCCAATAAATGCTCTTAACTACCATTCAATTGCTTATAAAATGAAATGTTGTTGCATCAAGATGAAATAACCAAGGGTGACGTCAGCAACTTAGGGTTAGTAGGTTAGGGTTAGTGTAGTTAGGGTTTCAATTTCAAGAGGTTTGAGAGTGTTTGAATCCAATTCTACTTCAACGTTGGAGGTCTTAGTTCAGTTCCTTAGGGTTAATGGAGTCATAGGTGAAGAACGAAAAAGTTGAAGGAGATGAGATTTTAAAGGACTAGAGGGATAAGTTTTGAAGTGCTTCTAAAGCAGGGCTCCAAAATCATAACCCTAGGGGAGAGAGGCTCACTCCGGTGTTGCTAAAGCAAGGCCTCATGCTCTCTCCTCCTTCCCGGCAAAAATATAGCTCAATGAAAAGCAAAGTCAAGACAAGAGGGTTTAAAGAGGGAGAGTGTTGCTAAGGCAAGGCTCTTTCATTAAACCCTAAAAGAAAACATCCCTAGGTGTAGATAGCTTAGGCCTGGGATGTCCTCTTCCTCTTGAATTCAAAAGGTTCGGCTAACTTAAGGGAAGGAGAAAAAGGAGTGTAGCTATGGCTAGGCTCTCTTCTTCTTCTTCAATGGCTAAAGTTTTTTCTATCAAGGGACATGATACAAAGACCTACTTGTGTGTTTGTCCCCTAGGGTTTTGATTCAGCAATATTTATAAATATATGCAAGAAATTAAACTACAACCATTCAATCAAGAAGTTTTGCAGAAAAATACTTACAAATCATCAAGAAAATAATCATGCAAACCCTAGTTGTAACACCTTCCTTCAAGAAAAAAACAATAGAATGCCAAAAATTTCTTCCTTCAACAAGTGTGCCTTCCTCAAATCAGCCAATAACCCAAATGGGGCACAAATTTCAGACCTCACCAAGTGGTGAGAAAAATATGATCATGATAAAATGAGAGTCAAAACCCTCAATATATAGTGTATCAATGACCTAATTTTACTTTTTAGGTCATAAAAAGGCCGACAAGGCCATAATGTAAAAATAATATTGTTTTTACATTAAATTGTCAAATTAAAACCCTAATTGAGCTGCAAAGAGAGTAAAATCCCCTTCAAGGGAGGCGCTATCCCATTCTAGGGAAAATGAGACCTCTAGGAGCAAACCGTTAGCCCCCTAGGGGCCTCTCCAACATGCCACATGTACCACTGCTGCCCAGTATGCCTCCAAAAGTGTCCATGAAGCTGGATGATGTCATGGTGAATATGGGGATGTCCTAAGCCTTCCAAGGCTAGCGTTCCACTGAAAAGGGGTCATTCCCCCTAGGTCTAGTCCTGTCGGAGTGCCTTTGATGGAACATCCTCTTCCTCTTCAGTGAAAAAGCCCTGATCCATCTCCATCATGTCTCTACCCCCTGATGGGGTCTCAGCATCCATCATGTGGGCTCTTTAGCCCCATGGAGGTCCGAACTGGTCATCTCCCCATGTGTACCAGTCCAAATGGTACCTGTCCGTTGAGCATGGTCCTGCACATCAAAAGCTATGCCCGCCATGGGCTCATCAGTCACTAGGATCATAGAAATTTTAATCACATATCATCATCAATATTATTAAACATATGCATAAAAACCATGATACATCAGTCAATATCTCAAAGACATTACAAAAACCTGCAATACAAGATTGGAGAAAAAGACAAGATGTCCTATTGGGCTAGTATCCACAAGAAAAGGAAAGTTTCCAGGAAGATTTCATCCAAGGCATCTAAGTGAGGTGATGTGGCTAGGGGATGTCCATGCATGTGGGTGCAGTGAGGGTCAAGGATGCATAATGTTAACTATGGGTGCCTTTGTAGAAGGCGAGTTGTACCTGTCATGGATGCATTTTTTCCAAGCCCATTTTTGCCTTTATTCTTTTTCTTGCTTTATTCTTTTATTTTCTTTTTATTTTTATTCAAGGGATAACCATAGGACACTACCTTGGCATGGTGACCAGAGATGACAGTGTTACCCACAAGTACTTTCATAGAGATGAGAAGGTTGGCTCATGATGAGACCCCCTATCCTCTTACTAGATCTTGTTTATTATTTTTTGGGTCCCTCTTGTTTCTTGCTGAGAGGCTTTTTATTACCTTCTCAGGGATCCCTGGGTGAAGCATCTCGAGGTTTCATTTTAGGCTTTTGTCTTTTACCAGCTACTTTTACCTTCAGGGCCTTTAGCCCCTTCTTCCCACGAGATAAGGTACAATCCTACAAATAGGTCATCCCAATGCCCGAACAAGGTGAATGGGATAAATGAGAGGGAGACAAGATGAAATAGTGGTGCTATGATGGGAGAAGATGATGGCTCTTCAAAAATTCCCCAGTGGAAAACCAAAACCTATGGGCACATGCTTGCTAGGGCACCCTGTCAATTCCCTCGATCATGGTCAAGTGAGCCAATGTAAGATCCAAGCAGTTGTTAGATCCAAGTGGGCCAATGATCAAAAGTGACATATACCATGATACCTGGACCAATTACCTCATGGAGCAAGAACCTCTTCTGATACAGGACCAAGTCGATGGTTATGGATGCTGTTGTTGTTGACAAGATAAAGCATATGGAAGAAGAAAAGGATGGGCCCTCCAGGGCCATGCTCAGGTCAATATTTCTCTCGGTACTCCATGTCTAGGACCTGTGGGCCTCGAGACATGATCTCCTAGTTATCCCTAAAAAGTGGGGATAACATCTGGCTACAACTCGGGGACATGTGCTCACTGTAGAGTGCATGAGAACCTCAACATCTCTAGCATAACTTGCAGACCTGCTCAATCTCGATAGGGGCATTAGTAACAAAAATGGGGCAGTAATGCCACCCCAACATACATAGATATATATACTAAAATGAAGCAATCAATGAGTAAGAAGATGAAATAATACTTCTTACGTGTACTTACCTGTTGGTTGGAATGTTGGGTGTAGTCAAACAACCAATGAAGCCAATCCAGCAACGTTCCTCGATACCTGCCTTTGTGCTTCATCATACACCAAAATAGTGATAAATCAAGCACAAAAATGTCATGGGTTAGAATATATATCATATCATCGGAAATCCCAAAGTCTAACTCATGGAAGCGGGTGGGAGGGAAAAAGTGATCCCAATGCATACTCTCAGAAGAGTGCTTAATCCATCTTAGAAATGGATCGTGAAAAGTCAAAGGTTTTGGAGACTCACTCGAGGAATCTGAATGTGGGCTACCTTGGACGTCTTCACAACTTGAGGCCCGAGGAGGGATTAGAAAAAACTAAAAGGATGACTGACCATTCCTAAAGGGGAGGTTGGAACACTGTGATAATAGGCTTCTTCTTGAGGCACTCAACTTTCCCCTAAAATCCAAAATGAGGTTTTTCCTTACAGGAGACTTGGGATAAGGGACATGTTTCCAAACCACACCTTTAGTGACATAGGGAGGTAAAGTGATCAAACGGGGGTGGAAAATCTTATCACAAGTATCCTTCTTCAGGGAAGTAACTTCCTTATTTTTATCAATATATGAACATAACGTTAGTTGATAAATCTCTTCATAGGATAAATCTAAGTGCTCAGATGGATAGTCATCAAAGTCCTCAAGGTACGACCGAAAATTAATCGGAGAGCATAGCATTAGGTCATCCTTGGGTGTCTGAATAAGGTCAGGTTCTTGTTGCCAGATGTCAAAATTATTAGTAACTTCATGTGATAAGTGCAAAGGCAACCTTTGGAAAGGACCATCAATGTTGTACATGGGATTGTCATCATATCTAATCATATCCCATCCACGTTTCCTGACATGTATGAATTCATCAAAATTATCAACAAAGTCATTATCTTCATCATAACATGAAGGGATTAAAACATCTGATACTTCATTGCTCTCTACATCATAAAATAAATAATCATTGAAAGTTTTGAAATAACTCACCTTGTTTAATCCTTCCTGTGCAGGAGATTCAAGTGTTCGGATAACTTCATCAAGTGGAAGATCTGCCTCCACATCTTCAATCTTGAGACATAGAGGATCAAGCTTGTCAAGGGTTCCATTTCCTCTTCACTATCTAAGTCATAGAGCAAGGTGTCATCAAAAACCTAGAAAGGAAAATGACTTACCTCATTCTCTTCATCTTGTGTAGATGGAATAGGATCTTGGAGAGATTTGTCGGATGGAGGAGTGGTTACTGGTGATTCATCCTCATAATCCACCTTTCTAGTTACATCTTCACTGCATTCTCTTGGATTATGGGAGAGGTCCTGCTCCTCTTCAAGGGGTTGATAATGGTCTTCATAAACCTCATCTTTTATATCAGAGGATTCTTGGTATTGATCATGATATGCCTTCCTGAGATCTTCTACAATCTCAATGGTGAATCCTTTGTGGTCTAAGGCTACCATGAGGTTTTGAAGGACATCTTCATATGTTTGGCAATGTGGCTTAGAAAGGTCTATAAACCTACTGATGAGGTGTATGAAAGATGATATACCCATTTCCTTGCAACAACTCTTAAAACGATCTTGTAAGTAGGATGGAAGAGTGAGTAAGAACAATTTTATAAGAGCATCCTCTCCTCCCAACTTTATCTCGCTCAAATACTCCAAAAAATTTACGATGTGAGGAGTTGGGAGGCCCAAAATGTTGGAGAGTTGTTTAGCCATTTTGTATCAAAGTAATTTGAGTATCCTTGAAAATTTCTGAAATCAATAATCGGATACATTTGTTCCTAGTGTGCCATGATCCGATAACTTGGAAATATCACAGAAAGTAAGGTGGCACCCTGATAAATATTAGTGGAGTCGCCAGATAATTTGCCTGAAACTATCAAAGGATAAGGGAAAACACCCTAGTGGAGTCTCCAGGTAAGCTTGTAAGATAAGGCTCTGAGGCAAGGCTTACCGAAAAGGTTTTTCATCTTGAGTAGAATTGACTCAGTGCTCCTCGACAACATCACCAAAATGTTATCGCACAGTTTGTAGATGGGAGAGAGGCTAAAGGATAGTAGGTCAAACTGGCGATACAGGAACCTTCCCCACCCAATGTCACCACAATGGCGAGGCTCTTTCTATTTAGGGAAATTAGGCCCAGGGGAGACATCCCCAGTGACCTATGGCTTTGAAGAGGCAAAGGTTTAAGATAAATAAGATAGTTCCCCCTTCACAGATCACCACCCAAAAAGATAGTCTGGCCAAAGGCCAATTTGAAGTAACCCCCAAAGAAAATGTACCTTCTTGGAACAAGACAACAACAAGAAATATGTATGCAAGCTATGTTCAATGGGGTTAGTACTTCATATGTAAGTGACTATCTGATATTCAATGTAAGCAATTTGACAGTAAATATTCATGAAATCAATGTTTGCAAAATGGCAGTGATAAATATGTCACTTGTCAATAAATACTGGAACGATATAGCATTCAATGCAACAAATCAACACTCAATCCAATAAATTATCTTAACTACCATTCAATTTCTTATAAAATGAAACGTTGCTGCATCAAGATGAAATAACCAAGGGTGACGTCGGCAACTTAGGGTTAGTGTAGTTAGGGTTTCAATTTCAAGAGGTTTGAGAGTGTTTGAATCCAATTCTACTTCAACGCTGGAGGTCTTAGATCAGTGCTTTAGGGTTAATGGAGTCATAGGTGAAGAACGCAAAATTTGAAGGAGATGAGATTTTAAAGGACTAGAGAGATAAGTTTTGAAGTGTTGCTAAAGCAGGGCTCCAAAATCATAACCCTAGGGGAGAGAGGCTCACTCCAGTGTTGCTAAAGCAAGGCCTCGTTCTCTCTCCTCCTTCTCGGCAAACAGCTAGCTCAATGAAAATAAAATTCAAGACAAGATGGTTTAAAGAGGGAGAGTGTTGCTAAGGCAAGGCTCTTTCATTAAACTCTAAAAGAAAATAGCCCTAGGTGTAGATAACCTAGGCCTGGGACGTCCTCTTCCTCTTGAAGTCAAAATGTTCGACTGGCATAAGGGAAGGAGAAAAGGGAGTGTAGCTATGGCTAGGATCTCTTCTTCTTCTTCAATGGCTAAAGTTTTTTCTATCAGGGGATATGAGACAACGACCTACTTATGTGTTTGTCCCCTAGGGTTTTGATTCAGCAATATTTATAAATAGATGCAAGAAATTAAACTACAACCATTCAATCAAGAAGTTTTGCAGAAAAATACTTACAAATCATCAAGAAAATAATCA
>ML778195.1:165898-199738 GCA_009831015.1 Picea engelmannii | reverse complement strand
TACAACCATTCAATCAAGAAGTTTTGCAGAAAAATACTTACAAATCATCAAGAAAATAATCATGCAAACCCTAGTTGTAACACCTTCCTTCAAGAAAAACACCACAGAATGCCAAAAATCTCTTCCTTCAACAAGTGTGCCTTACTCAAATCATTCAATAACCCAAATGGGGCGCAAATTTCAGACCTCACCAAGTGGTGAGTGAAATATGATCATGATAAAATGAGAGTCAAAACCCTCAATATATAGTGTATCAATGACCTAATTTTACTTTTTAGGCCATAAAAAGGCCGATAAGGCCATAATGTCAAAATAATATTGTTTTTACATTAAATTGTCAAATTAAAACCCTAATTAAGCTGCAAAGAGAGTAAAATCCCCTTCAAGGAAGGTGCTAGCCCCAGTCTGCCTCCAAACGTGTCCATGAAGTTGGATGATGTCATGGTGAAGATGGGGATGTCCTAAGCCTTCCAAGGCTATCGTTCCACTGAAAAGGGGTCATTCCTCCTAGTTCTAGTCCTGTCGAAGTGCCTCTGATGGAATGTCCTCTTCCTCTTCGGTGAAAAATCCCTGATACATATCCATCCTATCTCTACCCCCTGATGGGGTCTCAGCATCCATCTAGTGGGCTCTTCAGCCCCATGGAGGTTTGAACTAGTCAAATTCCCATCTGTACCAGTCCAAATGGTACCTATCCGTTGGGCATGGTCCTACACATCAAAAGTTATTCCCTCCATGGGATCATTAGTCACCGGGATCATAGAAATGTTAATCACATCTCATCATCAATATTATTAAACATATGCATAAAAACCTTGATACATCAGTCAATAGCTCAAAGAAATTACAAAAACTTGCAATACAAGATTGGAGAAAAAGACAAGATGTCTCATTGGGCTAGTATCTACAAGAAAAGGAAAGTTTCTAGGAAGATTTCATCCAAGCCATGTAAGTGAGGTGATGTGGCTAAGGGACGTCCAGACATGTAGGTGCAATGAGGGTCAAGGATGCATAATGTTATCTGTGGGTGCCTTTGTAGAAGGTGAGTTGTACCTATCATGGATGCATTTTTTCCAAGCCCGTTTTTTCCTTTATTCTTTTTCTTTCTTTATTATTTTATTTTCTTTTTCTTTTTATTCAAGGGATAACCAGAGGAAACTTCCTTGGCATGGTGACCAGAGCTGATAGTGTTACCCACAAGTACTTTCACAGATATGAGAAGGTTGGCTCATGATGAGACCCCCTTTCCCTTGGCCATGCAACCAAAGGTCACTGCTCTGGCATGGTAACCAAATGGTGTCAATGTCATATTGTTAGGTACCCATGAACCTAATAGGGTGGCTCATGATGAGACCCCCTATCCTATGACTAGATCTTGTTTGTTATTTTTTGAGTCCCTCTTGTTTCTTGCTGAGAGGCCTTTTATTGCCTTCTCGGGGATCCCTGGGTGAAGCATCTCGAGGTTTCATTTTAGGCTTTTGTCTTTTACCAACTAATTTTACATTCTGGGCCTTTAGCCCCTTCTTCCCATGAGATAAGGTGAAATCCTACAAATAGGTCAACCCAATTCCTAGACAAGGGGAATGGGATAAATGAGCGGGAGACAAGATGAAACAGTGCTGCTATGATGGGAGCGGACGATGGCTCTTCAGAAATTCCCCAATGGAAAACCAAAACCTATGGGCACAGGCTTGCTAGGGAACCCTGTCAATTCCCCCAATCATGGTCAAGTGGGCCAATGTAAGATCCAAGCAGTTGTTAGAGATAAAAGGAATCTTATGCATATATTTAAAGGTTTCAGTGATCAAAAGTGACATATACCATGATACCTAGACCAATTACCTCATGGAGCAAGAACCTCTTCTGATACAGGACCAAGCCAATGGTGATGGATGTTGTTGTTGCTGACAAGATAAAGTTGATGGAAGAAGAAAAGGATGGGCCCTCTAGGGCCATGCTCAGGTTAATCCTACTCTCAGTACTCCATGTCTAGGACCTGTGGACCTCGAGACATGATCTCCCGGTTATCCCTAAAAAGTGGGGATAACATAGACCAAGGACATTCCACCCAACCATAGACATTGTTGTTCCAAGTCTCAGCAACAGTTTCACCCCCAGGTCAAGGCTATGAGTCCACAAGGAAGGATTTCAGGGTGTCACTCAGCTTCTCAAGCCAGTTAGCCCTCGGAATTTCACATTCCTTTCAACACTCAAAACAATCCAAAGTACACCATATTTATTCTAACCAGTATTCACAACCCAAGAGAATGGACCCCCTTCTCTGCCACGCAATCCCTCAGGCTATCCATCTCTTTCAGGGCTCCAGTAATTCTAGTCTAGAATCTCCCTGTTGGGACTCTCATGACTCACATCTATGATTTAACTGAAACATGGGCCAAGGAATCACATACATGCAGGCACCAACCCTAGTTGGAATACATTAGTAGTCTATACAGCCAACGACTATGGATTTTCTCAACAATTCAGTTTCCTTCCAGCAATTAGTTCTTGAATTAGATGGGACGGGTAGGTCAAGGGATGAATGGAGAGCATAAGATAAATGAAAGGTGAGAACGATGGAAAATGAATAAGAGAGTGTGAAGGAACCAACAAATCCCCAACAACAAAAACCAACCCCAACCACAGACCAAGGATGGGTTTATGTACTTCTTGGAATTAAGGAACCCCATGGTCTTCCCCAAAGATGCTCATGTAACTGTTGTTCTCCACTAAAACCAAAAATGTGTAAATAAAATATAAAATAAGTACTCAACCCCTCAATCCCCCTCTCTTGTGGAATCATAGCCCCCTATAACTCTTTTCCTTGCTCGTCTAGCATCCAACGATGTGTTTTATATTAATAATGATCAAAACATTACGTTTCCTAGGCACACTGGCCTCTTAATAATTGTTTAGGCACTCTGGCCTTTCATAACTTAACAAAATAAAATATTTAATATGGGGTTCAAAACTGGGGTATTACATTTCCCTCCCCCTTATTTTGGCACTATCCTCAGTGCATATACAAAAAAAGAATCAAAATTCCAAAATTTATCAAAACTTTGTGGCTACTTTGCCTGCATGGCATATTCATTCTCCCAAGTAGCATCCTTAGGACCATAGTAGGTCCACTAGACTTTTACCAGCTCTATGACTCAATTATGGAGCATTTTGACTTTTCTATCCACTACTCACATTGAATGGAACTAAAATCCTTCCTCTTTCTCTACCAGAATCAGATTCCAATCAATAACATGGTTAGGATCATGTACATATTTTTTTACCAATGAGACATGATACACATTATGCACATTCATGGAAGTAGGAAATGAAAGCATGTATGCAACTGCCCCTATTCTGTCCAATATCTCAAATGGACCACAGAATATGGCTGTCATATTTGTACAACTACTCAACTTCAAAGAGCTCTTCTTGGGCTTCACTTTTAAAAGAAAATTCTCTCCCACTTTAAATTCTCTAGTTGTCATGTTCTTATCTGCATAAACTTTTTGTCTATCTTGAGTTGCCATTAAATTATTCTTAATCCTATCCATCTGGTCTTCCATATCTTTGAGAAATTCTAGCCCAAGTACCACTCTTTCTTCTAGGTTGTCCCAACTTAATGGAGTATTGCATTTCCTACCATAGAAAACTTCAAATGGGCTCATTTTCAATGAAGCTTGATACCCATTATTATAGGCAAACTCAACCAAGTGCAAGTACTCTTCCCACTTAGATGGCTTATCCATCACATACATCCTCAACATGTCTTCAATTACTTGGTTGAATCTCTCTCTCTTCCCATCTAACTGTGGATGGTATGTTGTGCTAAAGTTCATATCTGTACCAAATCCTTCAAACAATCCCCTCCAAAAATTTGAAGTAAACTTTGTATCTATGTCTAAGACAATTTCCTTAGGTATCCCATGCAACCTAGCAATCTCTTTCATGTAAATTTATGCAATATTAGTTGTTGTATGAGTTGTTTTTACAGGAAAAAAAATTGTAAATGTGTTGAACCTTCACATAATATATATAGCTAGAAAATACCACACACATTTGTAGAGAGAAATTGAGAAAAAAGAAGCAAGAGAAAAAGAATGGAAGAATTTTCATTAACCGTAATGAATAATGAATAATTTACACATTATATACTCTATATAACTCAACCAATTCTCACTGGAGGAAAACCAATGTGCCATAGTGGTGGTATAGAGTGATCTGGACACACACTAGCAGTTACGGGAGTGAATTGTCACCTAGTCTAGTCTCTCAGGCAGTTACGGGAGTGAACTACCACCTAGCTGAGTTAACTAGTCAACCAGTCTTGAGTTAACTTACTCAAACATAGTGTAGTGAGGAGTATATCAAGGAATAAAGGGTAATGCACCAGTCTAGTGATGAAACCAAGGCTAATCTGCATTAGCATGGTGATGATCCCAATGTTGCATGGTGACAAAACTAATGTAGCATCTAGACTCAACTCAACTAGTCAAACTGAAGTGTCAACTGAAGAGAATATTCTCCAAGTGGAATATTCTCCCTTAAACTTTAGGAGACTGAATAATGACTAATAAACATAGGAAAAACCTTAGGACCTTAGGAAAAATAAATCCTAGGTGTGTGTGAAGTAACTCCAACACCCCCCCTGAACATCAATATGGTGAAAATAAAGAATGGGTCCTGGAAACAAGGCCATGTTAGGTACCCAAATACAAAAGATACACTGAAATAAAGTGAGGAAAGAGGGAAAACCTCATGGGAAAACCCCCCCTCAAGGTACAGTGTATGTAAAAATAAGAACTGACAGTTGCTAGGAAACTATATCCTTCACTCCAAGATGACTTCGCATAGAATTAAACTTTTTCTCAGTGAAGATCGAGGTGAAGATGTTTGTCGTCTCTTCTGCTGAAGGAAAGAACTGTAGGTCGATGATCCCCTCATAAACTGAGTCACAAATGTACTACATGTGGATCTTGATGTGCTTCGTCTGCCTCCTCTGAACTAGATCTCTACAGAATTTCAGAGTGCCCTGGCTGTCACACCAGATGACGATCATCTGATGAAACCGAATGCCCAACTTAGTGATAAAACGTTGTCACCACATAGCCTGCATGGTTATTTTAACTACCCTTCTATACTCTGCCTTGACTGAAGATAAAGAAATGGCATCCTGCTTCTTTCTCAACCAATAGACAGGCCCGGAAACAATATTGAGTGAGTAACCATATGTGGACTTTCGACCAATGCTATCTCCAGCCCAGTCAAAATCAGTAAACCCGATGAGATCTAATGTAGAGTTTGTTGCATAATGAATCCAAAAGGTGATGGTGCCCTATATGTATCGAAGGATACACTTTGTAGCCTTCCAATGTATCTCATGTGCTCCTGCATGAACCTGGAAACTATGCCAACTTCATAGGAGAGGTCTAGTCTGGAGTGTGTGAGATACAACAAGATCCCCACTAGTTGTCTGTACAGTGTGTTGTCAACCAGTGGAGTGTCCCCGCCATCCTCAATTTTGAATTCTGATAAGAAAGGAGTCAGAGTAGACTTGCAGTCTATCATGTGAAATCTCTCAAGGAGATCTCGAGCATACTTTGCCTGAGATATTTTGATGCTTGATGCATCCTGATTGATCTTGATTCCAAGGAATAAGTGTAGTGGACCCATGTCCGTCATAAAAAAACTGTCATGTAGAATACTATTGACTACAAGAATCGTTGAAGTTGAGTAACCGGTGATCAAAAAATCATCAACATACATAACTAAGACTATAAGTGAATCATTCATCCTGATCATGTAGACATTCAGGTCTAATTTACAATGTAGAAAGTCCTGTGACAATAGGTAGGAGTCCATCTTGGAATACCATTCCCTCGGAGCCTGTTTGAGGCCATAAAGAGATTTCTTCAGTTGAAAAACCAAAGATGAATCCTACATAAATCCATGGGGCTTCTCCATATAGATATCCTCAGAGAGATCCTCGTGATGAAATGAATTCTTCACATCCATCTGATGGACTTCCCATCCCTTGGTCGCTGCAATGGAAAGTGTCAAACATATGGAATCCATTTTCTCTACTGGAGCGAAGGTCTCATCATAGTCAATGCCATGCACCTGTTGAAATCCTTTGGCAACAATTCTGGCTTTGTATATGATAATTTTTCCATCCGTTGTGCTCTTGGTCCTGTAGACCCATCTGCATCTGAAAAGTTTCCTTCCAGAAGGAAGGTGAACCAGATCCCAAGTCTGGTTATCGAGGAGGGAGTTGTACTCGTCCTGCATGGAGAATTCCCAAAAGGGATTTCTAGCAGCCTTGCCATAAGACTGTGGATCTGAAGACTGAACCAATAAAATATGCCTGGAGGGAAATGGTTTCGTGGCAGTGAGTGCAATAGGATTCTCCTCAAAATCAGATCGATTCCTCCTAGTATCGATTGGATCACCAACAATATCCCCTGCATCCTGAAGAGTAGTTTGTGCCCACTTGGGCCTCTACTCTGGCTCTGCATCTGCATCTATATGCTCTGACTTTTCGTCTGACTATACTGACTCTATATCTAGATCATCTGAGTCCTCTGAATCAAAACTCTCATCTGAAGAAGAGTCGGCATGTGCATGCTCATCATCTTGGATAGGTGCAAGACTAAATATGTCTACATGTGGGTTTTGAGGTACATGTGAGACACTTTCCTCGAATTGGACACTTCATTCAATGATGAGATGGTCTGAGGAAAGATCAATAATTCTATATCCCTTCACACCATTAGGGTATCCAACAAAAATACACTCAATTCTATGTGGATCAAGTGCCTTCCTCTTTTGAGAGGGAATCTGGGCCCATGCACGTGAACCAAAAATACGAAAGTGGGTCACTTTCCGTTTGAGGCTGCTCCAAGCCTCGTAGTGGGTCTTATCCTTGACAAATCTATGGAGATATATATTTTGGATGTATGTTTCACAATTAAGTGCTTCGGCCCATAGTATTTGTGGTAGTGACTTTGATGTAGCATGAAAGATGCCATCTCTTTTAGAGATCCATTTTTCTGCTCAACAACTTTTTTTTGTTGTGGAGTATAGGGAACTGTGTGTTGCAACTGAATCCCTACCTCATGAAAAATATTTTGGATCTCATGATTGACATACTCTCCCCCATTATTAGTTTGAAGGACTTTGATTCTCTTTCCTAACTGTGTCTCAACCAGGGCTTTGAAATCTTTGAGGTGTTGAAAGACCTCATATTTTTTCCTAACAAAGTAAATCCATGTGAAACGTGAGAAATCATCAACAAAAATGAGAAAAAACCTCACTTTGATGATTGATGGATGTGGAAAAGGACCCATGAGCTCACTATGGATCAAATCTAAAGGAGAGGAAGCTCTCTGATTCTTTCCTTTGTCGAATTTCTCTTGAGGGTGTTTTCCAAGAACACATCCCTCACAAACTCCTTTGGAGAAATGGATGTCCAATAGACCATCAACCAATGTTTTCTTGCTAAGTTGTTTCATATATATGAAATTCAAATGTTCAAACCTTTAATGCCATATCCTACTACTTTCATCAACATGGGTAAGCAGTAAAGTAGAATCTGGTTCAATAAATTCAAAAAATGTATACAATCTAGATTGATGATTTACCTCATTGATAGCAACCCTGGAATTGGTTTGCATGTCATATATGTCCACTTCATTTGGTGTGAAGATGAATTTTTTTTCGGTGGTAGAATTCGTCATTTTATACACGGAGAGAAGGTTGACAGAAAGTTTTGGAATGTGAAGCACATTCTCAAAGCTTCCATTGGTGAGTTCAATCCTTCCTTTGCTGGTGACCTCGACTGGAGAGTTGTCCCCCATAATAAGAGGAGGACCTTGCATGCATCCAATGGAGAATAGACTGATTTTGTGGCAGCCATGTGATGTGATGCTCCTGAATCTACAATCCAAGCATTGGGAGAGGAGTTGATGGCAATCAAGGCATGGCTAGAATTGCATTTCTTGGGATTCCGATCTTCTGGCTTCTTTTTCTTGGAACCCTCAGGGATGTGATATCCAAGTTTATTTTTCTGAAGTATTTGAGTCATTATATCTATTTGTTTCTTCATGCATGCATATTCTGGATGGAATCCTTTATGGAAGTACATGCATTTCTCCCCTTTTTCTTCCCTTTCCACCTTTGGATCCGAAGGCATCGAATTCCATGCAAAGTAATTATAAGGTGTAAGAATGAATTCTTTTGGGAAATCCATCTTTTCGTTGTCTTTAATCTTTTGTACCTGCAAAAAAATTGGTGTATCTTTTGCTTAGCAGTCCATCGGCTCTGATAACATGTAAGTTTGTTGAAATTTCACATAATATATATATATAGAAAATACCACACACATTTGCAGAGAGAAATTGAGAAAGAAGAAGAAAGAGAGAAAGAATGGAAGAATTATCATTAACCGTAATGAATAATGAATAATTTACACATGATATAATCTGTATAGCTCAACCAATGTGTAGTAGAGGAGAACGAATGCACCATAGTGATGGTATAGAGTGATTTGGACACACACCAACAGTTACGGGAGTGAACTACCACCTAGTCTAGTCTCTCAAGAAGTTACGGGAGTGAACTGCCACCTAGTTGAGTTAACTAGTCAACCGGTCTTCAGCTAAATGACTGAAATATAGTGTAGTGAGAAGTATATCAAGGAATCAAAGGTATTTCGCCAGTATAGTGATGAAACAAAGGCTAATTCACATTACCATGGTGATGATCCCAATGTTTCATGGTGACAAAACCAATGCAACATCTAGACTCAACTCAACTAGTCAAACTGATGTGCCAACTAAAGAGAATATTCTCCAGGTGGAATATTCTCCCCTAAACTTTAGGAGACTGAATAATGACTAATAAACATAGGAAATACCTTACGACCTTAGGAAAAATAAATCCTAGGTGTGTGTGAAGTAACTCCAACAAAAATGAGCATCTTTTGTCAATTGATCAACCACTACCATGATCGAATCTTGTTGTCATGTTGTCTTGGGATTTTTTTTTATAAATTCAATGGTTACCACTTCCCATTTATTCTCTGGAATTGGTAAGGGATGTAGCAAACCCATCGGGTTCCTATGCTCAGCCTTCACTCTCTAACATTCCATAAATCTGGAGATGTAATCAGCAACATCCTTTTTCATTCCCAGCCAAAATAATGGGCTTCTTACTGCTGCAATTGTTTTTTGGTAACTAGGATGTCCAACATATGGAACATTATGCATTTGTTTTAATACTGAATTCCTGAGTTGTCCAAAACTAGGAACATAAATTCTATTTTTATGCATCTTCTTGATGTAATCTTTCCTGAGTTTTTAATACTGAATTCATGAGTTGTACATCTTCTTGATGTAAGCTTTCATTTACCTATAGGTAATGTTGATCTGTAACAACATCATCTAAAATTATTCTCTTCAAGTCTGATTGATGCATACTGATAATTGTAGCATGCATGAGATGTACTCTTCTAATAAGTGCATCAAAAAAATTACTTTCTTTTCCTTTGATATGCTTGATGTAAAAATCATATTCACTTAAAAATTCTAGCCATCTTGTTTTCCTGGCATTCAAAGTTGGCTATTCAAAAAGATACTTCAGACCACTGTGGTATGTTCTTAATTCAAATCTCTTTCCCACGAGACAATTTCTCCACATCCTCAATGTGTGAACAATGGCAGAAAGCTACAAGTCATGTGTGGCATAGTTCCTCTCATGTTATTTAATCTTTCTGGACTCATAACCAATGACATGTCCATTTTGAGTGAGGACTCCACCAGGTCCTTCCTTGTATGCATCTATACATACAAAAAATCTTTCATTTGGGTCAGCAATATTTAAAATAGGCGCACTAGTAAGTAATTTCTTCAACAAATTAAAGTTATCTTCACACTCAGATGTGCATTCGAATTTAATTCTCTTCTTTTGCAGAGAATTGATGGGATGAGCAATCTTATAGAACCTTGCTATAAACCTTATGTAGTAAGAAGCTAATCCCATAAAATATATGACTTCTGTAACATTCATGGGTTCTATCTATCCTCTAATGGATTCAATATTCTATGGATCTACTACTATACCTTGTTTTGAAATAATGTGTCACAAGTAATGGATATATTCTTGGTAAAAAGAACACTTACTTATCTTGGCATACAACTGATGTTCTCTCAGCACTTGCAATACCAGTCTTAAGTGTTGTTAATGCTCTTCTTTTGAATTAGAATAGACAAGTATGTCATCTAGGAATACAATGACAAATGTTTCCAAATAATTTATGAATATTCCATTCATTAAGCACATAAAGATAGTGGGTGCATTGGAGAGTCCAAATGGCATGACTACAAATTCATATTTCCCAAACCTGGTTCTAAAGGTTGTCTTATTGATGTCTTCTTCCTTGATTCTTATCTGATGGTATCCTGGTCTCAAGTCTATATTTGAAAATATATTTACCCCTCTTAGTTGATCAAAGAGGTCATCAATTCTGGGTAGAGGGTACTTGTTCTTTACAGTGGATTTATTCAATTGTTGGAAATCAATACATAGTCTCAAAGTTCCATCCTTCTTTTTGACAAAGAGTACTGGTGCTCCCCAAGGTGAGACACTTGGATGTATGTATCCTTTATTCAACAAATCCTCCAACTACATTTGTAATTCTTTTAGATCTGGTGTACTCATTATGTAAGGTGTTTTCGACACTGGGGAAGTTCCTGAAAATAAATCAATAGAGAAATGTATCTCCCTCTTTGGTGGCAACCCTGGTATTTCTTGGAATACATCTTCAAATTCTTGTAGTACCAAGAATTATTCAAGGCTTGGCCCCTTTCAATTTTTTGTCTCCTCCACATGGGTTTCATACAATTGAAATCCTTTACTGAAACATCTCTTCAGTTGTAAGGATGGAATCTCTCTTATATAGATGGGTTTTGGAACGCCTTTCACAGTGGTTTGTCTTCTTTCTTTATCAAGACATGTAAAATGTCTTGTTATGACAATATAGGACAACATAATGCGTTTCCAACCAATCCATTCCAATTAGAATATAATAAGACCCCAATGGTATAATATTTATATCAGCTTTAGTATTCACGCCATTAAGACTTATGGAACAACCTCGGACCATATCATGGATTCTCCTTTTGGTTCCAGTGGCTAGTTGAATCAAACTTGATTTTTCAAGATTACTTTTCTCCAAATGTAATCTATACACTATTTTAGGATCAATGTAACAATGAATTGCTCATGAATCAATTAAAATAACAATAGGTTGATTAATGATCTTACCTTCCACCTCGACCATATTGTATTGGTACTCTGTGTTGTATCATTTTCGTCACCTGAATGAGCAAAAAGAGGGACACTTGCAAGTTCAGTTGGGCTACTTGAACAGGACAGAAGTTAGTGCAAGAGTTAGACACATCAAGCATAGGAAACAAATAAACAACTAAGATAACAACAATTATAGAAACTAAACTAAAGTGCATAAGGAAATTAGAACCAAAATCAACCAAATAATTGACCAATATTCATGCCACCAATGGATAGATTGTATTAGTGGAAAAACACCAAAGAGAAAGGGAGACTTATGGGTCCCCTCTTCCTCCAAGGGAGGGCTCTTTAACCCCCAATGAGAGAGATATTCTTACAAATGGAAAACTAAAAGGAAATGGTGAATAAATCCAAAGCTCATTCACTCAAGAGGTGATGTGAATGGCCCAATGAAATGGTGTTTGTATGATCCAATGAGGAAAGAGGTTACTTGTAGGAGAATAGAGGCAGCATAACAATAAAAACAGATTCTTGAAAATATAGTGCACCCATGGCCTCTTTTTATAGAAAATCTTTGAGGCATTATCCAACTGTTCTTTATTGTGAACAAGGGGCCCTTTAGGGCACATTTAGGTCTTTGACCAACCCCCCACTCTGATTCAGCTCAGATTTGGGGGTCAAATCGACTTGGGAGTTGAACCAAAAGTGGGTGGGAGGCCGACTAGAATCATAAATGCATCATTATGAGGTGTGCATGGATTTTTTCATACACAATCATGCATCGAGCGCATGTGTGCTTTCCCTGCGTTTTCAACTGGCGCACGTGTGTGCACTTCCTTTATATTTTGAGCGCGTGCTGATTTTATAACTAGTTGTATAGTTTTTTCCCTTTGGAAATGAATTTTTGGGCCATGAATGAACTAATAGGTGTTTGGAGATGCTGGATTCTTGTAACCATTTGTAGACGAAATTTCAATGATAACAGATGCCCCCTGATGTGTGAAGTTAGGAGCACATCTATAGCCGAAATACATCAATGTTTCTTCTACTGAGAGTACCATTGTAAGAGAGAGTGTGTGAGAGGAATTGTAAGAGAGACCCATTGGAGGGATAGGGGAACCTATGGGACCCAAACCTTTCACTAGGTGTGGAAAAATAAAACTTTGTACAAATGAGGCAGGCATGCCCCATGCTCGTGTCATGTAACTCAAAAATGTGTAAGATAGTAACTGAAGTTGTATGTTGACATAGATAACTGCAGTGTCCTTCGGGGTGGTTTGATAATAGCAGAGGGAAATTTTGATGGTGAACATACTCTGAAAAGAGGAAATGACACCTGTAAGAATTTTCGATGATTCGCGGGCATTGATAGCCCAACAAATTTTAGAGGTCTTTGGCGAATAAAAATAACTGCAATAGTCACAAAGTAAGACCCATCGTAACATGAGATAGTGTTGAAGTCGAATGTTATGGGGGTAAATGACAGCAAAGAGAAATTATGGTTCTCCCTATACCATCTGAGATGCCTCATGGTAAAGGTAATGAGAGTCAAGATACTATCGCCCTTCTAGAAATTGTGTTGATGTCGACAGAAAGGGAGACACGACTCCAAGAAACAAGGGGCTTTCAAAAATCCACAGGGTGAGATCGGGAACTGATGAGGAATATGGATGAAGTCGAGATGTGGTGAGACTCAAGACTTCCCTTGGTTGGAGATATGTGTAAATTATGAGTGGCAGCAACCATGAAACTAGATCTAGCATCAGGGGTCTACTAGACATGGGTTTAAATTGTGCCAGAGGCGTGACAAAGTGGACAAACTCAGATATCATAGGTGTATGGACTGTGGGATACTTGGGATTTATAGATGATGTCAACGAGAGTAAAAGGTAACAGAATTCCCCAACCAAGGGTGACAGGGGTTGCGTTGCTGGGAAAGGAAGGTCGCTAAAGACGACAACAAAAACTATGTAAATGATGGAAATAAAGGTTTTATACAATTACCAAATGAATAAAGAATCAAGTGGGATAAACGTGCAGATACAAAAATGGGTTCCCCAGTGCAAGGTGTCTTGGACTGTGAGGGTGCAAGTTTGGAGGAAGAATTGGTGGAGGGTGAGGGCCCCATGGGTGGGTTTCTATATGAGGGAAATGAATGAAGGGAAATTTGCAGATGGGAAAACTGATTGTGGATGAAATGGAAGGTTAACGATACCGTCAGGGTGCAGTCAAAGTGAAACCATGATGAGATGTCCTAGGATTCCATTGGGCAGGCTAGAATAATGACGAGAAGAAGTATGTGGATGATTCTCGAACATTCATGTGACTATTGGGACTCCCATAACTAGGGGGTGAAAGAATCATGAGTTTCAAAGTGCCAAAGGGGACTATGAATGGGACAACTCATGTGGGGGAGAATGCTACCAAGTGACAATACTTGAAATGCAGCGGAGGTGATAGTACTGCAGAGCTAGGTGTGAGGATCCTATAGGCAAATATCAGAGGGTGTGATTGGGAGATGGAATTGATATTCAGAGGGAATGATTATATGCCAGTGTCGATCATATACCTAAAGGGGTTGTGTTGATGAGTGATGACCAAGTACCTACACACATAAAAACCAAATACCCAATGTGAACAATATATGAAGATAAAGAACATATAACAGTTATTCAATAATGGTGAACATGAGCATGTGTACCTGGGCATGATGTGAAAAAAATGCTCCTCTGGGACCGAGGATGGAAGGGGACCCAGGGAATGTGACTGTGTAGGTAGTGGGATCCTAATCTCATGGCTGAAGACGGATCGGAAAATGGATGCTCTGAGCTACTGTAATTGAGTTCGGAAGTTTGGAAAAAGGGACTATATATAGTTGTAGGGCCCATAATGTCACCTCATTTGTACCTTCTATCATAATGATTTTACAAGAGGTTTGAGAGAAGATTTTGAGATTCTAGGAGATCGAGCCAATCGATCCAATATTAGTGAGATCCAGGTTCATGGTCTCATCCTCTTGCATAGTAGTTAGGATTTGTTTTTTGGGTAGGGTCGTAGGGATGGTTGTACTGAGAAATTTTGTGAGGGTGGGACCCCAAGTGCATGGGCAATCGAAGGATTCCCGCACTTGGGTGTGCAATTGTAATGAATACAATCATGCACAGGGGCACCTGAATGGGAAAAACAAGCGCGCATCGAATGCGTGCCTGTTCGAAGTACAACTACACATTCATGCGTGGTTGTTTTTTTAACAGTTGCCCACATGTGTGCAACTATGTAGCGAACAGTCGCACATGAATGTGTGCCTATGTGTTTGACAGGGGCGCATGAATGCACACATGTATCTTTGAAAGTTGTGCATTGATGCACAACTATGTGAATATCAGGGGCGCACATGTGTGCGCCTATGGGGGAAACAACTGTGCACATGAGGCAAAGATGAGGGGGTGTAAAAACTTGTCTTTTTTTAGATTTGTTGTTTTTATGGTTTGTGATGTCTGATCAAGTAATGTGTATGTGGATGCAGGTAACCAGTTTAGGGTGCCAGTCCACTAGAGGGAGAGGGACCAAGCACACCTTAGAGAGGTGGTGAGGGATGAGGAGCTGGGTGTGCAGGGACCTTTGGCAGCCTGTGGGTTGCTAAAGTTCTTCGATTTCTCATTGTTGCGGTCATAGGGGTACCTTCTACAGTTTTTGATATCTATGTGGAGCACTAATTTGTAGCGCTTCATTGTGTGGGGGGAGTAGCTCACATTCTCTGTGACGGAGGATGTGTATTTCTTGACTGGGATCCCTTTTCAGGGAAGTGCTCTACCGGCTGATCACTTGTTGTCAGGGGATGGACTGTTGGTTGACCTAGCACAGACGTATTGTTTTGGGGAGGAATTTATGTCAGGCTCGGGGGTGTGGATTGGGACAATGGACGCCCTCGTTCATCATTGTATTGCATCGATGATTGTGAGGTTCTATGGATCCTTAGCTACTCAGTAGATTAGTGGTGTTCAGCTAAGGATCATGCAGAGGGCATTGGGTGGAGAAACGTTTTCCTAGAGATTGATGCTACACACTAAGATGATGGGGCAGCTCAATAGGTGTCGAGTTGTTGACTCAGGAGATTTCTCCTTTGGGTTGATCTTGGTGGTGTGGTTCTTGGAGAGGGTGCCTATGTTGTTCCCTAGAGTTTTGTTGGATGCGCCTAGTGTGTGAGAGCCATGATTGATGTGGTGGGAATCGATCTTGGTACGACACGGGGGTGGGGAGGGTGGCCATTACTTTTCAGTCAAGCTAGCATGTGTATGGCATCATATGCCACAGATCATCCTATGATACCCATATGGTGGGATGGACTATAGTCAGGATCATGACATGGTCTTACCTCTTGGAGAGGTTTGGGACCATCGAAGTATGTTGATGTATTTGATGTTTTGTGTTTTGGATAGTATAGCATATGTTTTATGTATGGATGGATGTTGATGCTATCATTTGTTTGTTGTGTGTGCAGATGTGGGGCCATCTAGACAAGAGGTAGAGTTGGTCGGAGTGTCGATGTGTCAGGGGCCTGAGAGACCGTCACGGGGAGAACTGCGGGTAGGAGAGAGACGTCGGAGGGATGAGGCAGGTGCGAGGCCAGTTGTTGACGATAGAGCTGGGAGGAGACGCTAATATGATGACCCTGGTGCAGGTCCGTCACATGCTCCTCCGGCAGAGGCCAGTGGAGTTTTTGAGGAATTTCACCGCCGATTGGAGGAGATCTTACAGGAAGTGCTTGAGGGCATGTGGATGCATATCCAGAATGAGGGAGTCTTGGAGCAGTGCGTGGGAATTTCGACAGAGTTGTGTACCTTGATCTGTAGAGCAGTGGTAGCAGGGGCAGCAATGACTGGGCTAGTTTCCGCTAGGACCTAGAGGACCCCCATCCGGTGGGGCACCTCCTCCAGAGAAAGGACCATGTGGTGGAGCTCTAGAGGCACCATGAGTGCCCTTGTATATATATTTTTGTATCTATATAGGCCTGCGAGCCCATTTTGTATAGGGTGGTGTGAAAACTATTTTGTACCTATAGGGATAAGAGGTTTCACCTGCCTATGGGTGATGTACATGCTGTACTACTTTTTTGTAAACATTGATGGCACAGTGATCGAGATATAGATATGGATATACATTTTGGGGAATTGTGATGTTCACATGTGATGATGTTTTGTGGTGCTTTTTATGATGTTTAATCTATATGTTGTGACAGACTTTTGATCATTTATGTATGTGTAATGGTGTTTTGATGTGATAAATGCCAATCTAACACTAGGTTATCCATATTATCTTCTATTGGATTGAATTTTCATGGAATATGTGTAAATGTGATTGAATCAAAATGTTGAGATAAAAGTTTAACTTGCAAGTATTTGCGGAAGAGGTAGGAATCGCGGACATGGTACACATTGTTGAGCTGAAGGATGATGAGTTGGGAATCTAGTAGGATGCTAAGGTGATAAATATGGTGGTGATTGGCCTCATCAAGGAGGCCAATGATGGCTATGTATTTAGCTTGGTTGTTGGTGGTCAAGCCCAAACATATGTTGCTAGAGTGGAGCAGTTCATGTGAGGGAGTATAGAGGGCCAAAGTGGTCGAAGCAAGATTCTGTGTCCATCGGCTAGCTCCGTCAGCATAACCGATGTGGTAGGCCTATGGAGGAGGCATCTATCAATAACAAAAATGGTAGATCAAACATAAGGCATGGTGGAAAAAGAAGACTAAAAATTCTACAAAACGTGTACAAAAATAAAAATCCTAGTCTAGAATGACTACTCTTAGGCATAAAATTTCTTTAAGTACAACCCATTGATGGGTTCTTTGAGAGGGTAGCCTTCGAGAGAGGCCAGGATGTATGTGCCTTTAGTGAGGTAGTGTTGAATGATGTAGAGTCAATGCCATAGTGACTTGAATTTTTCATGGCCGAGGGTATCGTGAGTGATATCGTAGGCAAGGACAAGGTCTCCTTCATTAAATGAGTGAAGGTTGACATGGCGGTCAAAGGTGGCCTTCGACCATTTTTTAGATACCTCATTGTTATATAATGAAGACTAATGGTCTTCATCCAGCGACTCTAAGTTCAGCAAGTGCTGCTCCATTGGAGAAGTGTCGGGTAATAGCTCAATAGCGGTAAGCAATGTGGGAATTTCACACTCAATGGGGAGAGTGGCTTCGAACCCATGGACAAGATGAAATGGTGTAAATCTAGTGGAAGTTTTAACTATCGTGTGATACGCCCATAGTGTTGAGAACAACATATGATTCCAATTGGTCTTATGTTTGTTAACAGTGTGTTGTAACATGGTTTTGAGGACTTTGTTGACCCCCTCTACCTATCTGTTGGATTGAGGGTAGTAGGGGGAGGAAAACTCATGAGAGAAGCCTAATTTTGAGGAAATTTCGACAAAGAGCTCATTCTCAAAGTGTTTTTCATGATTAGAGACCAATTGTAATGGTACTATGAAGCGCGAAATGACATGATTAAAGAAAAAATGCATTGTGGTGTCAGCAGTGTTGTTGAAGGTGGGCATGGATTCAATCCACTTGGTGAAGTAATCAATGGCCACAATAATGTACTTGTGCCCATTGTTAGATGGAGGGTTGCAAGTCATGAAGTCAATTCCCCACTTGCAAAAGGGGCCGACAGTGATGACTGGGTGTAGAAGGGAGGGTGGCACTCATGCTTTGTGGGCATAAATCTGGCATTTGTCACACCATTTCACAATGTGGATATAGTCGTGAAACAATGTGGGCCAGAAGTAGCCCACTCAAATGATTTTCTGGGTGGTGGACATCCCTAAGAAGTGACCCCCGCAAGTGTCGTTGTGGTAATCATTCAGAACTCTGTCAGCTTCGTCGATGGTCAAACATCGACGGAGTACAGTGTCAACACCTCGTCAATATAAGATGTCACCGATAAGGATATATCGAGGGGCCTGATGGAGAATACATTGACGATCGTCTTGGGAGAGGTGGGTTCCAAATTTCTGTGTGTGAAGGTAGATGAGGATATCTTCGTACCAGGGATCATCCGAGGGAATGTAGAAGAGGTGTTCGTCAGGGAAGTCTGTATTGATGGGTGAACCAGTGGTATCTGAGGGAAATGTCGTAACGCATTTGGCAAGGATGAGGGATTTATTTCTCTTGGGTGTTGAAAAATTGAGGTCATACTCCTGAAGGATGACAATCCATTGGGAAAATTTACCATTAATTTGATAGCAACTGAGAAAGTATTACATGGGGTTGGAATCTGCCATGAATTTAGTGGTGCAAAGAAAGATATAATGGCACAGTTTCTGGACAACGAGGAAAACTGCAAGGGCGAGTTTGTCTTCGTGATTGTACTTCAGGGGTGGCCCTAAAAGGTTTTTACTAATATAGTAAATTACATGCTCACGTCCATCATCCCCTAGCTGGACAAGAACTCCTACTATCGAGACGGTTGAGGCCGATAAGTAGAGGATGTAGTCGCGATCATAGTCAGGTGGACTAATCAAAGGGGTGTTCGAGAGTGCCTCTTTTAAATCATCAAAAGCGGTTTGGGCATGCTCATCCCATCGAAATGGGATATCATGACATAACAAACGAAGGAAATTGTGTGTATGAGTGGCGTAATCGGGGACAAAGCGGCATAAAAAGTTAGTTTTTCCTTGTAAGTTCTACAGCTGGCATAAATTCCAAGGTGGTGGAATTTTTTTGATGGCTTGGACTTTGAGGGGGTCTGTGGTGATGCCACATTGGGAAACAATGAACCCAAGGAGGCATCCAGCGATGACGTAGAATACACACTTGAGGGGGTTCAAGTGGATATTGTAATGATGGAACCTTTGAAAGATGATCGTAATTCATCTAGATGTTGAGTGCATTTCTTGGATCGAGCGGTGAGGTCATCCAAGTATGTGAGGATGATATGAGCCAGATCATGAAAAACATACTTCATGGCCCATTGGAATGTCGCACTAGCATTCTTGAGGCCAAAAGGAATGACATGATATGAAAAAGTACCCCATGGGGAAGTGAATGTGGTTTTGTACTAGTCTACTGGATGAATCTGAATTTGATTGTAGCCATAGAAACCATCCATGAAGGACAAGGCTTCGTGACCGGCACAATCATCAATAATTTGGTCGATGAAGGGTGTTGGGAAGTTGTCTTTGGGACAAGTGTGATTGAGATCACGAAATTCAGTGCAAACGCGAATAGTGCTCTGTTTGTTGTTGATAGGGATGGGGTTGGAGACCTATGACGTATATGCAATGGGATATATGAACCCAACAACGCATAATTTGTCAATTTCATCTTTGATGGCCGCTTATTTGGATGGGTGTAGTGGGCGTTTCTTTTGTCGCACAGGTGTGATATCAGGCCATGTGTCTATACGATGTTTGAGAATAGAAGGATCAAGGTCGGGCATCTTGGTGTATGACCAGGAAACAATGTCTTGGTATTGCTAGAAGAGAGATTTGTAAGCTATAATTTCGTCAGGAGAGCATGTGACACCAATGGTGATTTATTCTACGATTCCAAGTTTGATGGAAATATCGATTTTGACAGTGGGGGAAATGTTGGTGATGTTTCCTTATTCAAAAGCATTGGAGGCAGGGATAGGGTTGTTGAACCAGTCTATATTCCCTGAAGGGATAAAATATTTGGTTTCGATTGCATAAATGGAGTCTTGGCTAGGGGGATCAAAGGCTTCCTATGAGAGAAAGAGTGCTTTGTAATGGAGTGCATACCATGGGCAATCAGGGGTAGTTAATTCCTCGAGGATGTCTTCGTCGTAGTGGAACTGGCAAGAATATAGGGGATCCGGGGGAGTAACATTGGTAACTGTCACCATGTGGTTGTCTTCTGGTGTTGAAGATGTAGAGGGGGTGGTGCAAGGAGGTTGTGATGGTTCGCTTGACATAAACCAGATATCGAGATACTGTGGGTTAAAAATTGTAGTCGGGCATAAGATTTTCATGGGGAAATGCACTGAAGAATTGGGGGGATTTGGGGGAAAATATTCATATAGGTTATCCATGAACCATGGAGGAGTGGGAAGTGCCTCAGGCTCAGGAGAGATAATATGAATGACATCATAGGATGGAGTAGGGGTAATCCTTGGTACCTCCAGTAGTGGGGGAGGTGTAGGATGTTGAATAAGGGCCATTTAGCGACACCTATATTCAATGATCGTAGGACACTGGTATGTGAAATGGTTAAGTGATTCACAAAGAGATAAAGGGAATATCATCCTTTCGTTGACTAAGGTTATGACATAGTGGATTTCAGTGACATGGGTATTTGATGACGTGGATGGAGGGGGCTCTTACTGAAATCTCTGGCATATTGTCGTTAGCATCTATTGAAACTGAGGTAGAGCAGGGAAATGGTGGGTGTAATGGCCATATTCTAAACAGATGGAACATGTGAATTTGGTTCACATACCTTTGCTACCTATAGTAGGGGACGTGGTGGTGGGATTAGGGGTGCTGGATGAAGCGATGAGTGGTGTGGCTTCTCAAGGGAGGTGAATTAAATTGCGTAGCTTGGGGAGAGAGGGACATCTATTGGTGGGGTGTCCTTTCTCGCATAGTGCGTAAGGAGGTTGGACTCAGGGGGGGAGTGGAGCGGTGGGCTCTTTATTCTTCCTTCTGCCCCAAAACTATAGCGGTGGTGCTAGCTAGTGGGGGGGTGCGAGGCCATTAGGATTAGGATTGGGATTTGCATTGATTTTCCCTCGGTTTGGGGAGGGAGAGATGGTTGAGGGACCATCTTAGGTGGGTGTTGATACCAAACCAAAATAGCGAGCACCATGTTATGAAGGGTAAGTGTTGAAGCTACTTGGAAATATTGTACGCCCAGTGGGGAGTAGAAGAAGGGGATTTGGGTAATGGCTAAGGGGACTGTATCCCAAACTGGGATGTGACCCTGGGGGAGAGTGAAATCAGGAACAGGTGGTGTTGGAGAGTTCTCAAGGGATTCGTGAGTTATGAGTTCTGCAACAAGTGGGACGTCAGGAAGTGAAAAAGCCTCGGTGGGAGGAATGTTATGTCCATTGTTAGTTCTGTTGGAAGAGATGAAGCATACTTGAGCTGAGGGGTATATGAGTAGGGGTGCTCCATGATATGTCCCTAGTAATGATTGGTCTTTGAAAATTTTGAGGGCCATCTCGATGAGTGGGTAGGTGTCGGAATTAGTGTGGAAAAAAGGTAGGATGTTATCAATGTTGGAGGAAGGGTTCGACTCATAATGTGAAACTTGATCTATGGTGATGATCTTCCCGTTGTGGGGGAACATCATCGTTCGAAACACAGAAGAGGCTACTGCCTTCATAGCGTACATGTAGCTACGACCGAACAATATATTGTAATCGAGTGGGGCGTCGATAACCTCAATGTCAATAAGGATGGCTTTTCCCCCGAGTTCAATGGGGACATTTTGAAAGAGCCCTTTAGGAGAGGATGGTTTTCCATCATAAGCTCTCAAAGTAATGGAAGATGGTATTAGCTCGGGGGAGCCGAGTTTCTTCCATACAGGTTTGGACATGATGCATGTGGATGCACCTTCATCCATGATGCATCGATGAACTGTGATGTTCTAAATTTTAACTAGTATCTGGAAAGCTACCAAAGAAGGGAGATGAGGTTCCCCACAAGCTAGATTATATGTGATAAGTCTAGTATCATCGGGTTCGACTTCCCCCAGTGTGGAAATCAATGACTTCCATTGATTGGGATAGGTTTGAAGGAGTTCCAAGACTGACATGGTGGCAGGGGATTGTGCCAAGTCATCAACCAAACTATAATTGTGTGTTTCCCTAGCCTGAGGGTTGTTGACATTCCATCATAATGGGATACAAGGAATGCAAAGGGGTGGTTCATTGTTAGGGTGTGGAATCATCAAAGGTGGTCCAGTTGTAACTGGAACTGCTTCTGAAGTGGTGGGAGTAGATTCAGGGGGTGCCCTGTATTGACGACTGCGTGTTTGTAGAAGAATTTCCTCTTCACTAGTGAGGAGGATAGTGTGATCTGCAGGAGTGCCAGGGTTTTGATACTGTCCCATCTGTGGTGGGGCAGGGTGTATCTCCTATTGGGTATTCATCACCCCTTAGTGTGGAATAGGTTTTTGAAACACATCTGGGGATGGTTTTTTCACATATTGTTGTGGGGCCTGCTGAGGGGCAGGCGGTGTTGGGGGACGTGGTTCATTCACCGATTCTTTCATTTGTTAAAATTTGACAATTTGGGGGAAATGGTGAGTATAATGGCCATACTCACCACAAAGGGAACAAGGAAAGTTTGTACGGGGGTTGTTGTTATTATTTCCTTGGTGTTTGTTGTTATTGCCTCCTTGGGGATTTTGGTTCCCATGATTCTGGTTGCCCCCAGCAGATTGGTTTTGTTGGGGGTTGTTTCCCCTCGTCCTGGGTTATTATTGTTTCGGTTTTTTTCCTTTCTTTTTCATTATTCGACTGATGGGATGTATTTTCCATATTCAGTTGTTCAAAATTGTGAAATTGATTAATGGGAGATGGTTGAAAAAAGTTAACCCTAGTGTTGGCACAGGGGTAGACCGAGGGTTCAATGCTACAACAACGCACCAACAAAATACTAACTATCGGCCCTTTCGGCAACACCTACGAAGAAGATGAAGTCTCACCTGAGGCAGAGGCAGGGGTGTTTGCAAGACTCAGGTGTCTGCAACCTTATCTGGGACACAGATCTATGATTATATCACTTACAGAGCACTTAGCATCAATCATTCATCAATATTTGACCCTTATTATACTTCGTAGATAGCATAGAGCATCGCAGTATTCACTTAGATCTAAGGTAATTTATCACTTAGCAATAGTAAAGCAGATCAGATACAATAGATCAGTACTAACAATCTTCATACATATCAGATCTATTATTCATACACATCTAATGAAGCACGAAGCATAAGTAGACATATCTAATTATATCAAAGCACTTAGTCAAAGCAGAGATAAACACATCAAGTCAAAGCACAGAGCATAACACACAGATTTATGTGGTTCACCCCCACCCTAGGGCTACCTCCACCAACTCTTCTTCCTTATTAGTGTTTCCAATTGGTTACAGGCACAAAGCCACCAAAAACCCTTCCTCGCATAGGACAGAAGATCTGTGCAGCTCACTAGATCCTTCTTCCTTACGCTTACTATACAAAGCCTTTTATAAATTCTACAACAACTTTCACTTAGCTCTGTAAACCTTCTACAATCATGCATAGAGCACTTACATAGACTATTAGAACTTATCTTACATCAAATAAATACAATCCCCCTCTACTAGATTCCTAGATGTTTATTTATACATTACAAAAGTGGGCCTAAACGTGGGTAAACCCACGGGTCGACATCCCTTTCCCATTACATTGTTCCAAAACCAAAAATGGGACACAAAAGTGGGTTGATATCCCTTGATCTCTGCTTCTTCTGGTGCTCCAACTTTGAAAGGCTATCGAAGTCCCAAAAAGGGTCAAATATGACCAAGTAAATTCAAAACTTGGTCAAGGGTCAACAGGCCCCCAACACTCACCTGTGACTCGTCCCAAGTGACTCTGGTTTGAGAAATTCCACCTCGAATGCCTCGAGCTTTCCTCAAGCTTCTTTGACTTGTTGTAGTCTGGCTGCCTCCTACTCAGTGAACTCTTGGATGAGTGCATCACTGACTGGTCCATCTAGGCATTCTTCTGTTGTACTCAACCTGTTCAAGTTCTACTCCTTAGTTTTCAACTTCGGAGAACAGTTGGCATGTATTTTCTTACACTGGCTGAAGTCATTGTGAGACTTCCATTAATTTACTCTAAAGCATGTGTACCTGCTACTGGGCCATGTGTTTCTATGGAAACCTCTTCATTCTCTCAACTGGTGACAAGGCCTTCAGCTGCACTTGTAATGTGTCTGCCTGCTTCTTTGCGTGTTGGAGTTGTGATTCTAATGCCCGTAAATCTGGACTTTCCATGAGGTTTTCATACATTTAAGCGCTTCTAGAGCTCAGTTTCTTGTATTCCAAGGAAAAGGCTTTCAGTCTGCCAACTGCGCTGTGAGTAGTTGCCTCTCTTAGATCTCTTACTTCTTGAGGAGTCTCAGGCACAGTGAGAAGTTCTAGGTCTGCGATGCGCTACTGAAGCTACTGGATCACTCCTTCCAGTTGTGCCACTTGCTATGGAACCCGTTATTTTTCCTAGACTTCGATGATTTTCACAAAGTGAAGTGCTCTGTGAGCCTGTTCCTGTACTTCGAGTTGCTCTGTGAGAAATTGGTCCTTCTCTTGATGTAGTGTTGCTTTCTCTTCCTCCCACTTTGCTTGAAGAGTTAGTTTTTCTCTTTCTGCATTACTGCGTTGTTCTAGCATATCTTCCCATGTCTGCGCAAAATCTTGGGTGGCTTGCCCTGTCTCTTCTTGAGCTCGTCGAAGGCAAGCTTCAACTTTATCGGAGATCTGGTGCAATTGGACTGGCTCATCTCCTGGTTCTTTTGTTACACTTGTCAAGGGTGCAATAGAAACAGCGTGGATGGATTGTAGTGCATGTTTCACCTCTTGAAGTTCACCCTTGATTCAGCTGAATACCTCCTCCTGCTTCACTTCTTGTTTTTATGTGATCTCCCTTGAAGCGTCATTCAACGCAATGAATAAGAAGTCGAAGTCGTTTGGGGTGAGGGTAGTCTTAAACATAGTCTTGGTGTCTTTATATTTCTTCCAGGATGAAGGCTTTGGTGGGTGACCTTTCTTTTCTTGGATGGATCCTCCTCCTCTCTAGGCGCAGTAACTTTGCCTTTGTTTTTCTCGACTTCTGTGCCACCTAGATCTCTACCATCATCTCCTTGCTCAGGTGATATCAGAGTGGTCTTCCCCAATGTGCTATGGACATCATGCACTTCGTCATCTTTATTCATATTGCTTGGTCCAGGTGTGTCTGTTTCAGGGCTATCCACATCGGACATCTCTGCAGGGTCCAATGGGACAAGGAGGTCCACCGACCATTCCTTGGTAAGCTCCTCCAAGTCATATTCTTTCAACTTGTAATATGATTGGAGTTGTTGTTTATGATCATCAACGCACGCTGTAATATAGGTGAAGTGATCGTCCACGTTGAATTTCATTACGGGTCTAAACCTATAAAGTGTGTTCGGGGTGATGCGTGGTGTAGACTGGATTGTGATCCTCAAATGGTTGTAATAGGCATGGAAGACAGCATTGGAATGTACTTCTTGTTCATGTCGCTAGAGTACCACAGTGTACAAAACTTCATGGCTAGTGGTTTGAAGGGTTTGATATCCGAGAAAGTGGCGCCTTCTGGTAGCTCCCAAGCAATGAAAGCGATCAGTATGAGAAGCCAACTAAAGTGGAACTCATACCCTTGGTCTTACACTTCTCTGCAATAAAGATCTAGTTGATTGACAAGGTATTGTGCCCAGTTCATCTGTAGCCCCTCTACGTACTTCCCTGCGAGGTCAACCATGAATCTGGTAACTTGATTTTGTCTATTCTTATGAACTAGCTTGGCCACGATCAGCTGACAGGAAAGGCACAATGTGCCACTCTGGATAGAGGCTACCTTGTAGCCTCACGTTCCCTTCTCGACATCACCATAAGTTTCTTTAATTCTTTGTGCTAATTCTCAGTCTAAGGTCTTTCCAGGGTAGAACTCTTGTGGGTTAGGGCATTGCATACTAAGCCATGTGATCTGATTGATCAAGGTCATATCCACAGTGATGCATCGGTTTAGCCATAGGTATCCATCATGATAGCATGACAACAGTAACCTTACACATGCATTCACCTCCTGATGTCATCTGAAGTGTGGAATATTCATCAAGTTGAGTAGTGTGGACTATGCAAGGTTCTGGGTCCATGACTGTGGGATGATCTTGGACTTATTGCCTTTATTCCTTGTTAGATACTTGTGCGGGGATAGCATGCTGTAAGCCTTCCGATCACCAAGGTTGAAGTCACTAAACTTCAATGTTGCAAGCTTATCTTGGATAGCATGAACTTCACACACCCCTTTTGGAAGGTACGTGGTGATCAAAGTATACTCTAAGTCTCGAGGGACACTGTCACAGTTGATGGTGCCACTGAGAGATGGTAGGTAAGCCGGTAGAATTCACGGAATAAGATTGGCGTTCACAATGTCATCTCTGTGTTTTGTTCTTGTCTCTACCATGGTTCTTGAAATTCTTGCTCTATGAGAAGTTGAGGGAGATTCTTGGACTCCTCCTGTTGATGATCCTTGCACACCTACAGACATCCTTCTTTCCGACATGACTCTCTCAGTCATTAATTCAATCAAAACTTCTTCGACTACTTTCTCTGCAGCATTGAGCTCATCCGACATACAAGCTCGGGGTCAATTAGATCGAGTGTGAACTGAATTCAGAGACTGCAATGGAGGGTACGGGAACAAGGACATGATCACAATGCAAAATAATCTCAGGCTATGGGCTCAAATTCTTAGTTAGAAAAAAGTATTCTCAACTCGTGGCACGGCAGAATAAGTAAGAAACTTAGCAATGTTCTGCTTTCAATGGGTATGAGGCATCATTAACTCATGTTCTGTCCATTATGGCGTAGTCTGACGGTCTAGTGGTGAACCATCAATGCTTTTTGACCCGTTCGGAGCATCATTCGAATGGTTATCTCAGCTTCCAATGGCTATATTTCTTCACCTCGGCGAAGTGGCCTATGTTGTTGGTCTGATATCTCAAAGAAGTTCATTTTTTGCAAGTTTTTTGTTCTACGAGGTTCCCTCTGGAATATTTTGTAGCCTGTCGATCTTAGCTGTCTTTTTACTTAGCTTCCTAGCCTTCTTTCCAGTGAGCTTTGACTCAGTGATTCTCTTCCCATTTTGATTCTTATTTTCCTTGGACATAGTCACTTCGCACTACTGAGATTCTCTCCTAAGACTCAGGGGTAATACTTCTTCTATATTTGAGACAGATACTGCAATCTTCTGTGAGTCCTCTAGTGCTCTTGCAACTTTGACATCAAGTCTCCGGGTATCAAATAGATTTGATTTTTTCTCCTATTCTTCAATCAACTGTGTGATCCTTCTGGTCATGAAATCTGTTAACTCTTGTCTCTGTTGTTCTAAAATCTTTTCTTCTTCCTTCTTTCTAGATTTATCTCTCTTAATCCAAGGTTTTCCAAGTAACATAGTAAACGGGGTGTTGTCCTCAATAAACTTGATAATCTCAAAATCTTCCTCTGTTGAAGTTCCATTAGCATTCATACATATTTGAGTGAGCCTTCCACATAGGTTCACCAGTTTTCCTCTGAATATCCCTATTCCTCTCAATGAAGGGATCATAGCAGGCCTTCGTATAGCTTCCCAAGTTCTCTCTAGCATAATGTTCACTGGTGTTTCTTCATCAAGAACACAGTCAATGTTGAAGTCCCCTATTCTTACTTCAATGCATTATTTTTCTTTAAAGATCTATGATAACCTAAAATGTCAGTGGTCCTTCAAGGTTTCTTTCATCTGTAGTAATACCTTCTCGGATTCTTTCTGGGGTTCGGCTATTTCTAGAGCTGCCTTAGGGTTTTCTTCATTCAGATTCATTCTTTCAAGTTTAGCAATCATTCTAGGGAAATCCAATACTTCATGGTCCAAATCTTTGCAACAGAGACAACTAGGTCTTCGACCAAGGAATTCCTTAGCAAGATGTCTCAGTCTTTTGCAACTGTAACATAGGGTTAATCCTCACCTTATTTTAAATGATCCCCAGCCTACTATGTATTGCGCACTAGGATCATGGTAGCTAGCCTACTATGTACTGTGCACCAACAAAACCCTAACTACTGGCCCTTTCGGCAACACCTGCAAAGCAGATGAAGTCTCACCTAAGGTAGAGGCAGGGGTGGTCGCAAGAATCAGGTGTCTACAACCTTAGCTGGGACACAGATCTGTGATTATATCTCTTATAGAGCACTTAGCATCAATCATTCATCAATATCCGATCCTTATTATACTTTGCAGATAACACAGATCATTGCAATATTCACTTAGATCTAAGGTAATTTAGCACTTAGAAATAGTAAAACAGATCAGATACATTATATGAGTACTAAGAATCTTCATACATATCAGATCTACTATTCATACACATCGCATAAGTAGACCTATCTAATTATATCAAAGAACTTAACCAAAGCAGAGATAAACACATCAAGTCAAAGCATAGAGAATAACACACAGATTTACATGGTTCACCCCCACCCTGGGGCTACGTCCACCAACTCTTCTTCTTTATTAGCATCTCCAATCAGTTATAGGCACAAAGCCACCAAAAACCCTTCCTTTCATAGGACAGAAGATCTTCACAACTCGCTAGATCCTTCTTCCGTGCGCTTACAGCACAAAGCCTTCTATAAATTATACAACAACTTGCACTTAGCTCTGTAAACCTTCTACAGTCATGCACAGAGAGATTACATAGACTATTAGCACTTATCTTACATCACATAAATACAATCCCCCTCTACTAGATGCCTAAATGTTTATTTATACATTACAAAAGTGGGCCTAAATGTGGGTAAACCCACGGGCCGACATTCCTTTCCCATTACATTGTCCCAAAACCCAAAATGGGACCCAAAAATGGGCCGAGATCCCATGATCTCTATGTCATCGGGAGCTCCATCTTCGACAGGCTGTCAAAGTCCCAAAAATGGTCAAATATGACCAAGTAACTTCAAAACTTGGTCAAGGGCCAACACCCAGTGTGTGGTTGTCCTTGTGGTGGAGCCATGGGTTGTGGAGGACCAAAAAATGGAAAGTATGAATTATTTTGTTGAAATGATCCATATGGTACATAGGAAGGCGTGGTGCTTTCACTAGTGCTCAAGGTGTAAGCTGAGGTAGAGGGGGTACCAAAACTTGGTTGAACAGTCGGGTGCATCATGGGTGTCGATGCGGATCCACTCATGGGTGAAAGGAGGACAATCAAATATGGTTGCTAACAGGGGGGGGTGGGTAACCAGGGAGTCCCCCATATATCGATGGATATTGGGGTGTACCGTACATAGGTTGTGGTTGGATGTATGGATTTTGATGTGTTGTGGTACCAATCAATCCATCCGCTGAGTGGGACATCCCAAGTTTGTCCTGGCCGAATGGGACGAGTCTCAAGGCATCAGGTAGTACTGTATATAAGTATCATGACTATGCATAGATGAGGTGGTACTATGGAGCCTTGTTGGTGGCTTCTTCTTCATATTGGGGGAAGGTGGAAGCCACATATTTGGAAAGGAGGGAGACAAGTGATCTGAGAAACCAATCAAGGCATTGTTTCTTAGTGGTTTCTGCTTGCATAAACTACATCATCGACGCCATTCATGAATGTGGTCGGCGATATGGGTGGTTGAGGATTATTTAAACTCAGAGATTAGTTCAAGACCATTGTCATGGTGGATTAGTAGTTGAAAGAAGGTCAAAAATTATTTGGACAACGATTCAAAAGTCACATGGGACCCTAACTTTTTGTCTACATACCACTTGGTTGATGGGCCTATGAGTGTGTGTTGAAATTACCTCAAATGGATAGAGTCGTCCATGATACTGTTTGAAGAGCACCATAGGTGGAAGGTCATGACATGGTTGGCAGGGTTGTCTCCTACCTTTCCTTCAAACTTGGGGATGTTTGAAGGTAGTTTGGTAGGCAATGTAGGCCATGTGGGGTCGTGCAAGATAATATCGTTGGTGAGTTTACTCAGATCAGGTATGTTGAGGGAAGCCAAGTATGGCATCTAGAGTGGCGGTGGAGGGTTAGTTACATCCATGGTGTGTGGTTTGTGTACCTGACCCATGAGGGCAGTTAGGTGGGGTTGTACTTCCCCCTTAGGAAGAATGTTTCCCCTCGCTTCCTTGTAAAGGAGAGCTAGTGGACGGTTGACCTTGGGAAGTGGACCCAAGTAAAGTGGAACCAATAAAAGTTGATCCCAAGACAGTATCACTCACAGGGGCATGAGAGGGTTGATCCGATGAGGTAGCAAGACTAGGAACTCCCCATAGAATAGGAGAGAGATTTAGCAAGCATCTGGAACGATGGGGATTCTGTGGGTCCCATATGATGTCCGACTAGCAAAGTGAATGTGTGCAAATGGCGATGAGAGAAATAAATGAAAAAGAGAGCTTGTATAACTTGGCCTTGTATAACTTGGCACTCAACAGTAGGGTTTGAAGCCACTGGAAGAGGGACTCATGAAGGATGAAACAAACAGTTATAATTAGAGGTAGAGGGTGCATATCCTAAAAGAGCTGGCAATATTTCCTAATAGCCACACAAAATCCAATCAAGGTGCAATTGCAGCTCACAATTGCCACCTGGGTAGATGTCCTAAAATTTGGTCACTAGGTACCTCATTCAAAGTGTAGAATTTATATTTTTCGGCCCCATAAATTGGTCATGGGCTGGATCCCATCCAAGAGGTGAGTGCCTCAAGGGGGGACACACAGAACAACCAAACCTCGACCTTCGACCCTTCATGGGTATCTCCCTACATTATGGTGTTAGGAACACTTGACTTGGAGGATTTTAAAGTTCCCTATTTGACAACTTCTAATGTTTGAAGATGTGAGAACCAGATAACGGGGAGTTATTTGGATGTCTATCCCCAAGATCCTACCTAGAATAAAAAAATTCTTTTGGCACCTCCTGTGGAGGAAAACTTAGTGAGTTTTTAGAAAAAATTTAGATGTGGTTGTTTGTGAGATTGGGGGTGTGAAACAATCTCATTCAAATTTAAGTGGGAGTGGGTAGTTCCTTCAAGAAAACGGTGTGGCATTTCGGAATCCCTTTGGGGGAAACTTACTTCAACCTCCACAATTCGAGATGAAACTATTTGAGTGAGTAGTGACTTTGTGTGTGAGCAAGTGATAAAATGTACCAAATTTTTAATAATTTAGGTGTCACCTTCCAGCATGTGGACTTTGTGTGGTCCTTACAATTTTTGATTACCTATATTACTATATGTGATTGGTACAACCTTGCGGAATTTTAAAGTCCCTAAAGAACTAGCATATGGACATGTGGGTCCTTACCAATCCTTTAACTCCCTAATGTGATTTAATCTAAGAAAGCTTCAAAATACTATTCTATATTGTGGACATGTGGGCATGTATGGGCCCGTTACAATAATCTTTAAACTCCCCTAATGATGTAAACTAAGAAAGTAGCTTCAAAACTACCATATCTTTCTAGCATGTGGGCATGTATGGGCCCTTACAAATTTAATATGTTTGAAAAAGAAACTAAGAGGATCGCTAGGGGGATTTTGTCCTCTCCTAAAGATTTTGTCTTTAAGGGAGATGAAATCTTCCCTCAATCATTTTTCTGATCCTCAAGATCGCTCTATGGTGCGATAGAAGATCATACTCAATGATTGAAGTTTGATTTCTGGTCCTAATGCAAGTGTTTATATATGTGATAGTGAATTATTCCAACTTAATTTTTACAATCAAAGCAAGCCATCCATGTGGAAAAATGAAAGCAAAAGGAGGATCAATATGGATTTTAACCCCCTAAGTGCCTATGTTTTGACTCACCCTTCATGTGGAGAGGGAACCTAAGTGTGGTTCATATTACAAATTACATAGAATCAAGATTTAGAAGACTAAGGGCCTTCAAAATATCACAACAAATCCTTACAATGTTGAATTTCTGGATAGATGCATGGGTCACGGAGTAGAAAGAAGTGCATGTGGTGCCAATGCACAAATAAACAATGACCTATTGGCACAAGTGCACAGAATGTGCTGAGAAACACAGTGTTGTTGGCACATGTGCTCGGAAGACGCACCTATGGGCTGAAAAACCCGTGCACATTCTGATACACAACTGGGAAGAAAATTTCGAATGGAATTCTCTTATCTCAGCTCTGAATTTATCTTTTTCTGGTAGGCTTTGGCCAGTTATGATCCCTGCCAGTCAAATAAATAAAAAAGAAGTGCTCAAACAACCCAAATGGGGAGTAAATTGATACCTATCCCCAGTGGAGTCGCCAATCTCTTGTATCATTTTCATCACCTGAATGAGAAAAAGAGGGACACTTGCAAGTTTAGTTGGGTTAGTTGAACAGGACAAAAGTTAGTGCAAGAGTTAGACACATCAAGCATAGGAAACAAATAAACAACTAAGCTAACAATAATTAAAGAAACTAAACTAAAGTGCATAAGGAAATTAGAACCAAAATCAACCAAATAATTGACCAATATTCATACCACCAATGGATAGATTGTATTAGTGGGAAAACACCAAAGAGAAAGGAAGAATTATGGGTCCCCTCTTCCTCCAAGGGAGGGATCTTGAACCCCCAATGAGAGATCTCTTCTTACAAATAGAAAACTAAAAGTAAATGGTGAAGAAATCCAAAGCTCATTCACTCAAGAGGTGATGTGAATGGCCCAATGAAATGGTGCGTGTATGTTCCAATGAGGAAATAAGTTCCTTGTAGGAGAATAAAGGCATCATAACAATACAAATAGATTCTTTAAAATATAGTGCACCCATGGCCTCTTTTTATAGCAAAGATTTGAGGCATTATCCAACCCGTCTTTAGTGTCAACAAGGAGCCCTTTAGGGCACCTTTAGGTCTTTGACCAGCCCCCCACTCAGATTCAGCTCAGATTTGGGGGTCAAATCGACTTGGGAGATGAACCAGAAGTGGGTGGGAGGCTGACCAGAATCATAAATGCGTTGTTCTGAGGTGTGTGCGGTGTTTTGCATACACAGTCGTGCATCGGGAACATGTGCACTTTCCTTGCGTTTTCGACTAGCGTACGTGCGCGCGCTTCCTTTATATTATGAGCGCATGCTGATTTTATAACCATTTGTATATTTTGTGCCCTTTGGAAATTCATTTTTGGGCCATGAATGAACTAATATGTGTTTGGAGATGTTGGATTCCTGTAACCATTTGCAGATGAAATTTTAGTGATAACACTATGCTTGTCGATCATCTAAAGCTACATAAATCCTTCCCATGTCTTCTACGGTTGTATCCTCTTGGGTGTTGTGCATGGTATTCACTTTTTCCTTTATGTGAGGGAAATCCTTGTACATGTGATATTATTTGCATCCCCAACATTGGATTGGTGGTTGTTTGCACCCAATTTGTCACCTTGTGAGCAAATAAAGGGTGCTTACATGCCCTGTTGGGTCTTGCAGAGCACGACAGCTGTAGTGGAAAGGGTTAGAGAAAACAAAATAAAACAATAAACAAGAATTAAACTAAAACAAACTAAAACTATGAGCATATGGAAAAATAAATAACAAACATAAAAAGACCAATATCACCAATGTTTTGAGCTGGTCTATTGATGAAATCTAAAGCACAATGAAGAAAGGGAACTGTGGTTCCTTCTTCCTCCAAAGGAAGGCTCTTGAGGCCCTCACAAACTTTCTCTCCTTACAATAAGAAAATGAGAATGATGGTGAAAGAATTCCAAGCACATTCCCTCAATGGATAGGTGAATGGCTCTATGAAATG
>ML778195.1:130710-154166 GCA_009831015.1 Picea engelmannii | reverse complement strand
CCCCCCCCCCCCCCTAATTGATACATAATTTAATTATGCAAAGGTGATTTTCTCAAACCAGGCCCCCAGGTGACCACAACTTGAACCTGCGGGCTTAATCCTTCCTTAGCACCTCATTCCTTGTTCTTCCACACAGGAGATTTCCCTAACAACATAACCGAGGGTTGGGTTACCTCCCAAACCCTTTTTACCTTATCATGAGACTGGCTCTGGGACCAAGTCCTTCGGAATTCATCCTTCATCTCTTCTTCGTTGTCAACTTCCAATTTCTCCCGGAGCTACACTTCGTCGAAGTCTTCACTAACTCCACCAGAAAAAATTGAACGGTCAAGACTTGATATCCTGTTGAATGGACGGTCCCACCCCCAGCTGGAGGCTTCAATGTAAATCAATATTTGTGACTTAATCAAACGTTGATATGGATGGCTCTCCGCCAATTTAGAAATCCGATGCTCTGGGACATTTAGTTCTCGTGTCTCTCAATTCCCCCGTAGTGACAATCCTCCAAAGTACTTACCCTACTCCTTCTTCTTGATCCAACAGTCGAGAGAGGTCCCAAAAGGATCTCATATTGATGGTTTTCATACCTTCATGACTTCAGGATTTGGCACTTCTCACCGACAAAAAATTGGACACCTTCGTAGTCACATACTCTCGGAGATGACATGACATGCTAATGTCACCTAGGGTGACGTGGACCCATGGAACATGTGCCATGTGTCACTAAAAAATAGACATATCGGGGTCCAAAAGGTGTTGAATATGGGTGACACATGTCACCACACAGCCCCTTGCCACGTGACACAAGCCACATCATCAACCACACAAACGGTCTCCAATCACAACTCCAGATCTAACAGCCCACATAACTTCATGTTTTTACACCTCCGTCAATTCGACTGTTTGGGGCTTTGACGCTCTGGGATTTTTCTCTACAAATTAATTAGTATTCATCAAAGTAGTGAAGTTCCGAAGCCAAAAATTCACTACCCTTCTACCATGGCTAGATCTGATGACCCACAACACTACTGAAGTCCTCCCCTCAGTCTAACAATCGACGGGGATCCTGGGACTTCGATGCTCCAAGGCTTCGAGTTGTAATAGTTCATCAAAGTTTAAAACACCCAGAGTGAAAACTCTCGAAGTGGTAAATGTCGGCTGACTACGATCAATGGAAGAGATCCCTCTACACCTCCCATCAAATCCGACAGCAGATGAGGCTTCGAGACTTCGGCCTTCGACAGTTCAGGCTTTTCCTACCTGCCAAGATCGTTGAAGTGACAAAGTTCCAAAGTTATTCATTTCTTGCTTAGTGTCGATCGACGTATGATGCTCAATTAGCCAGATCTTATGGATGTGACTTAATTCTTACCCAACCTCCTCTTCACCTCCATTGGATGGCCCCTGTTCACCTGCCTTCCACTCCGATGGTCATGATTGGACAATCCTTTACAAAGGATATTTGACGTTCCAACTACTGCACAATCTCTACAACACCATTTCTCCTAAGCTCTGTGATTCAAGGTGTACTTGATCTTAACCACAAGATCCTTTCTAATAGATCCATCCTATTTCATCCTAGTGCTTCAATCTGTGGCTATGATACCAATTTGTAACGTACCCAACCACCCATAGGCCAGGCTACTCCACTTAATATGACTATAACACACCCAACCACCCACAGGTGAGGCACACTACAGTCCAGGAACTCACTTCACAATGAGTTATCTCAATTTGAATCACTTCTAAGTTAATTAATAGACATGAAAACCATACGCGGAAATAAATATTTATGCCACAACATAAACTAATCCATGCACAACAATAACCAACAAGCATGTGTATTCTAAATATTAAATTCAATGATAAATAAATACACAGCGGAATAAATCATACATAGGTAAATAACCATAACAGAGAGCACTTATCTTTTCTGAAAACAAGACACCAACTGGCTGCAGACCAAGGACGTTCCACCTAACCGTAGATGTTGTCTTTCCAAGTATCAGCAGCAGTGTCACCCCCGAGCCAGGGCTATGAGTCCACAAGGACAAATTCCAGAGTGTCACTCGACTTCCCAAGCTAGTCATCACTCAGACTCTCACATGCCTTTCATCACTCACAAGAATCCAAATTACACCAACTCTCTTCTACCCAGTCTACACAACCCAAGAGAATGGACCCCCTCCTCTGCCACGCAGTCCCTCCAGCTATCCATCTCTTCCAGGGCTCCAATGCTTCTGGTCAAGAATCTCCCTGTTGGGACTCTCATGACTCGTAGCTATAAGTTAACTGAAACACAGGCTAAGGCATCACATACATGTAGGAACCAACCCTGGTTGGAATACACCAATAGTATATTTAGCCAACGACTATGGATTTTCTCAGCAATTCGGTTTCCTTCCCCCAATAAGCTCCGGAATCAAATGGGACGAGTAGGTGAAGGGATGAGTGGAGAAAAGAAGAGAAATGAAAGGTGAGCATGATGGAAAATGAATGAGAGAGTGCAAAGGAACCAAAAAATCCCCAACAAAAAAAAGCAACCCCAACCACAGACCAAGGATGGGTGTATGTACTTCTTGGAATTAAGGAACCCCATGGTCTTCCCCCAAGAATCTCATGTAACTGTTATTCTCCACTAAAACTAGAAATGGGTAAATAAAATATAAAATAAGTACTCAACACCTCAATCCCCCTCTCTTGTGGAATCATATCCCCCTATAACTCTTTTCCTTGTCCGTCTAGCAGCCAGTGATGTGTTTTATAGTAATAATGATCAAAACATTACATTTCCTAGGCACACTAGCCTCTTAATAATTGTTTAGGCACTCTGGCCTTTCATAACTTAAAAAAATACAATATTTAATATGGGGTTCAAAACTGGGGTATTACATCCCACTAAATTTAATAGTGGTTTTAACCACTAAACCAACCAGTCCACATTTATGGGATTCCCACCAATTTTAGCATTTAGTTTCCACTATGTTTGGTTAGTTACAACTATGTAACAAATTGTAATTAAATGCTTGCCACTAATTTTGGGACTTTGTTAAGAGGGGTGGCTTGTTTAATGGCACACACCCCAATGAATTGTACTCACAATTTTAAGGCATATTTTAGTCTCGTAAAGTGTGCCAAGCATACAAAGGGTACGAGGCTACATCGTAAAGCATGTCGGGGGTCACCTTGACGAAATTTTGAGTATTTTATATCAAAATTGCATGATTTTGCACTGGGAACTCAACAATGCACTTTGTTTCTTCATTTGAGCATCGCATTTTTGAAGCATATTGTAAATTGTGTTTTGTAAGATCATTTTGTAATGTACTTTTTGAATTTTGAGATGATGAAGGAAAATTATGTTATTTAAAGGAACTTTGAAGATGCAGTGATGTATTTCAATTACATATGTGTTTGAGTTCTTTTATTTTCTGTTGTGATATCTCATTTACAGTTCAAATTATTCATCAGTTTATGGGTTTATGGATTAGTAAGACATTCACATGATATTTTTCTAATAGTCAAGCGATCTTAATTTATATTCCCAAATTTGGTCATATATTTACTATCTGCATATAAACTAATTGACATCTAAGGTTTCTTTGGGTTGAATTAATATCATAGTTTGTTGATATTTAAAGATCACGTGGTATCAAAACTCATGTGGTATTTTCAGATGAGGGACAACATGATAAGTCCTTTTTGGTGATAGCATGGGACCCTGGGATTTTAGTAGGAAACAATGTGAGAGTTGACACAAAGGAGAGAGACGATTTTTTCCTCCATGAGGTTGTCTCCCTAGCAGAGCAGTTCATTGAAGGGCTGATCAAGTTGTTACATCACCAAGTGGCCTTACTTGTCGGTGTTTTTAGGAGACCTGATATGTTAGTACATTACTGAACCATGCTTCACATCTTACAGAGTGGTTTGTAATACTGGTATTTTCATTTTGTGTGGAGGATGTTTCACATCTTACATGGTGGTTTGGAAGACTGGTATTTTCATTTTCAGTCTAGATCAATTGATGGAGAGACATGTCGTGATGGAATTACTTGAGGACAAGAAATATTTGGGAAGGGAGGATTTGTCATGTCCCCATTTTTGGATTCCCCTACTCGGCAATGGAAATGAGTTTTGTGGCTTGTCGGTGAAGAAAAAGAGAGTCAAAAGGGGTTATTTAATGTCACTTAGTTTGGATATGTTATGTATTTAAAGTTACATTAAGGAAATAAAGTAAACTTTAGATTAATAAGTTACTTAGCCATTATTAAAGTGAATTTTAATCTTAAAGTGAAAATTGGAGGGAAAATGAGGTTAGGGTTTGATTTGGTCAAAAGGGGGAAAGTTCTAGAAGGCATGGAAGAAGTATAAAAGGAGGGGTAGAAATTAATTTTGGCATTATGATTTGATCTCTTATTTTAGAAGTGCTCTAGGAGCCATTGTTTCATTAGGGTTTAGAAAAACCCTTCCACTATTGGTTTGTTTTTGGTGGTGCAATATCCACCCTAGCTAGACAAGAGGGGAATCCACTAATGATTTTCTTTGGATCCTAGACAAGGTTGGAATCCATCCACGATTTCCATTGGATTTTAGACAAGAGGGGAATCCATCTAGGATTTCCATTTGAGCTTCTATTTTTGGGTTTAGTTTTTAGTAGGAGGAAGATCGGCTTGTGCAGGAGGTTAGTGGATTTTTCAGAGGAGGTTTTACTTTGAATTTGTAGGTACGAGGAGGGTTTATGAGAAATCGTAGTACAGGAAAACCCAGGTTTATTATAGGGTGTCTCACAAGGTCCCCGCGTGTTGTGTAGCCTCATCCCGCGAGGAATCGATGGAGATCTAGGTTCGTCGAGTGAGGATATCTACAGATGAGCAGAGATGCATTGGTACAGGAAGTCGGTTGGTTGTTCGGCTGAGCGAAAGTGGATTGGAGGAAGATCGAAGAATTTATGAAGGTATGGGGAGGGTTTCTAGCCATGTTCTAATTTGAAGTAGAGCAACATCATCTTTAGCAGAGAAATTGTCACCATTTTCTAGGTTTTAATTTCTATGTGTGTTCTTAGGAGCTTGTTACATTTGCATAACAACCTTTAGTTACTGTTGTTGGAGTATATTGTATTGTTGTTCACCACTCATAATAAAATGTCATCATTGTCTCTTATTTCTCATGTTTATGTGGTATGTAATATGTGTGACAAAATGTCTATTGGAAAAACACTTGCAAACTGTTGAAGAAAGTTATCAACCAATAATATAGCATAAAAACATATGAATACAAAGTGTTTGATAGAATCACCTAACTAGAAAAAACATCATTGGACAAAAAACACTAATATCCTAGCCTATTATGCATTGGGGACATTACAATATTAGAGTAAAATAATGTTATTGTATAGAATTTGGGCAAATCATTTTAGAAAAAAAATGAAAATTGGCGAATCTTTTTTTTCAAAAAAAACATGGAAAATTAGCCCATGGGAAAAATTACCTAAAATTTTCCTTGGTCCTTATCTTATATTATCCCAAGTTATAACAACTTTTGGATTAATTTCCAAGTGAAATACGTGGACTTCTTAAGACAACATATGGTGAGTTGGTAGCATGAAAATATAATCCTTGACTTTTGGTTGTGGTGGGGGAGTTTTTGTTTGTTCTTCCTAGAGATTGTTGGGGGGGTGAGCTTATGACACACTATGACCTATAATAGCACTAGTATAGTTTTTATGAATAATATGTGAGAATTATTCCATGTGCATGAGAAAAATCCAATTATTGTCATTGAGAAAACTCCAATACAACTAAAAATTCCTGGAGTCCCTAGCAGAGAGATTTTCTATCCAACATAATTTAGAGCCTTTGAAGGAAGTGGGATAGACCGAGGGACTGTGTGGAAGATAAGGGTTTTCCATTCCTTGGATTGTGTAGGTTGAAGGGGAAAGAGTGTCGGTGGATTGGAATTGTTGTGAGAGTTTTCAAGTTCTGAATTCGAGGAAAATTGGGCAGTGTGAAAGGATTAGAGAAACCATAGTCAAAGTTGTCCTTGTTGATCCATAGCCTTAGCTCAAGGGTGGCCCTTTTCTAGAAATATCATGGGAAACATAGAGCCTATGTTTGGGTGGAACATCATTTACCTGCGACCAATTGGTGACTTATTCCCATAAAGATAAGTATATATGGTTTATTGTAATTATGTTGAATTAATGTTGTGTGTGTGTATTGTGGCCACCACAACCTCCATTTACTTTTTCTTTTATAAGTTAAAGGAAAGAGGCACCCCTACTAAAACTTGACCTCTAATGCCTAATCCTCTACTACTATGAACCTAATGATTATTCTTTACCTACCTTGAGATAGTTGGGGGTTTGGATCTTTATTGATAATTGTCTTTGATGGATGTTTGTTAATCCTTTTGATCTTATACTTTCAAATGTTTTTCATAATGATTTTTGAATTATGATGCTTCATTGATATTTGTATGGTGAAATGGAAAAATTCTATTCATTTTGACTTATGATGCTTCATTGATATTTGTATGATGAAATGGACAAGTTATCTTTGGGACCTTTTGCAGATTCTGAAATATTTGATGATCCAATATGACTGTATAGATTGATGTTCTATTTTATTCCTTGAATGAGTTTTCTTTTGAGGACTTCCTCAATGGATGACTTAAGTGAAGAACATATATGCATTATGCATCCTCTTGCTTGCATGTGTACCTAATGTCTTCATACTTATGTTCAATCTCTCGTATGTTAATCATATTATTTAGTTTAAAACTCATAACTTGATCCATATGGATGTCGGTGGCCTCCCACCTATTCCAACTGGTTCATTTTGGTAGTTTTCCAATTTGGCAGTTTTTTCCTATTTTTTGGGTCCTTGACTTCTAGGGCTGTTTTGAGGCCCTAAATAACGTTTTTAGGGATCTCCACAGTCATATTATAAAAAAAAATTGAGTCTAAAGGAAAAATGTGTATTCCTAGAATAGACCTTTCCAACGAGTTATCGTGTGACTAAAACAGAGATTGTATGCAAACGTTATGAACCCGGGAAGTTGATGTACTAGCTTACCCCAATAGGGCCCACATGACTTTTAGTGCTTCATCTCCTAGGGTTAGGTTTTTAGATGTCTAGGTTTTTGGAATTCATGATTATTGTAAAAGGGCCTTCAAAGCCTCATTGAAATCATCTTCTTTCAAATGAGCACAGCCGTCACATCTCTTCTCAGAGATAAGCTGCCACCATTCCAACAAGCTTGTTTTCCGCTTCATTTTATAGTTTCATCTTATTTCCTTATTGAATAGAAACTAGTTTTAATGTATCTCTGTTATTTTTTGTTAAAATTCTTTTAATAATCTGTTCTCATTTCATCTCATAAAATCCATATCATTGGTATCAAAACATTATGATCCTTGTCATTCTTAATGCATGTCCCCAACGAGGTCGAGGTACAAAGAATTGGGTCTCGAGCTTGTTTCTCTTGAGGAAAACATATCTCGCACGCCCAAGAGACCTCTCATGGAGGGAGAAAGGTAATATGATGGGATAGGAGATCCTTTCAAAATGTTGCTTGAGGAGGCCCTCATGCAATAGAGGAATGAGATGATGGATAGTTTTACGCAAATCCTTCGGAGGCTACCGACAAGCGACACATCTTCCTCGAGCGGAGGCATCACCCTTTTCAAGGTACAAATAAACTTTGATATTCCTATATTTGAATGTCAGATAGACACAAATCTTGTAGAAAAATGGTTTAATCTACTAGAAGGGTATTTTTATGTCCATAACTTGTCGAATAAAGAAAACATTACTTTTGCACTCCTCAAAGTTGTTCCCCATGTCAAAGATTGGTGGAAAAATTTCTGTGAGAAAAAAGAAACAGAGGAACCCTCATTATATACAGTCGCGGCCACCTGGGAATCCTTCAAGGATGCTATTAAGGAACAATACTACCATGTCGAAAGTTATTATGACTTGTATACCAAATGGACCACACTGCGGCAAAAAGAAGACCAAGCAGTTTCAGAGTTCACAAATATCTTTCGTACCTTGCGCACCAAGCTGGGAATCAAATATTCAGAGAGAGATCTGGTGCTCAGGTATTGCGTTTCTCTGCATAGATACATCCAGACCGAAATGGAATTTTTGGACATCTCATCCTTGGGTACGAACTATCGATATGTCATCAAAATCGAGCAGAAGCTCAAACAAAAGACACGATAATTTGGGTCTGGGAACCCCTCACAACAAAATCTAGGAAATGGCATCCCCAACCCATAGAAAAAAGGATAGAGAAAAGATGAAAATTATCAAGACAACCAATCCAAGATGCAAGCAAAGAAGGAAACTGGAGAGACAAAGAAAGACACCAGGAAGTGGTGTGACTTCCATAAGAGCCCTTGGCATAACACTTCTGATTGTCGGTCAAAGCAGTCGTTGGTGGATGAATTTAAAGACTCTAAATTAGATGTGGGTTTTGAATGTGAGTTAGAACCAGAAAGGGGAAGATTGATCATTGGCGCAGAACCTAGTGCCACTATTGCTACCACCAAGCTCCAGCCTGGTGAACCAAACGAGCCAGAAGAAGGCGAGTGCATTTTTCATTCACAGATGTGGGTAAAAGTCACCCTGTTGCACTTCATCATTGATAAAGGTAGCCAGAAGAACCTCATCTCAGCAAAGGTCATCAAGCAGCTAGCCCTACTGACAACGGCACACTCGCAACCCTACACCATTGGATGGATCCACCATGGAAGCGATCTTCGCATCCGCCAACAGTGTCGACTATCATACAACATCAATCCCTTCAAAGATGAGATATTGTTTGATGTTTCTCCTCTCAAAGTTTGTAATTTTATTTTGGCCCAACCTTATTTATGGAAATTTCATGTTGTATATGATTCTAGGCCTCATAGTGTTATAATTACTTTGAACAAGAAATTGTACAGGATACCCGAGGTAGTCCCACCTAGTGTTATTTCCTTGATATATGCCAAGCAATGCAGGAAGGTCATCTCTCAGACTAAGAAATTTGTCGTCTTCATGATTATCTCTCATATTGAGCAAAATATTGCAGCCACATACAGGGCCTTCGTGGTCGATCTCTCCACACAATAGAAGCAAGTGGATAAGGTCATGGAAGAATACTCAGATATATTCTCCTCTCCTACCGGGGTACCTCTACACTGTCAGGTCATTCATCCCATCGATCTAACCCCAGGAACACTACTACCTAATGGGACAGTCTACCATCACTCTCTGTTAGAAAAAGAGGAGATCAAGAGGTAGATCCAAGAATTGCTCCACAGGGGGCACATCCATCCCAACTCATCGCCTTCTGGGATCCCAATCATATTGGTTCAAAAGAAAGACGAGACTTGGTGACTCAGCATTGATTATTAGGCCCTAAATAAAATCACAGTCTAGAACTGGTACATGATTCCATGAATTGACGACCTCCTTGATCAACTCACGGGGGCCAAATACTTCAGTAAGATTGATCTGAAGTCTGGCTACCACCAGGTCCCAATAGAATAGAAAAATGTATGGAATACCACCTTCAAGTCAAAAGAAGGTCTTTTAGAATGGTTGGTCATGCCCTTTAGTTTGAAAAATGCTCCAACAAATTTTATGAGGATGATGGATGATTTTGTAGTGGTATATCTGGATGACATCCTCATCTACTAAAAGGCTTGGGCAGAACACTTGCAACATATTCAGTAGGTTCTGCACACCCTGCGGTAACACAAGATATATGAAAACTTGGAAAAATGCTCCTTTGGCATGGAAAAGGTCCATTACTTAGGCTACATCATTGATAACCATGGTGTGCATGTGGATCCAGCCAATATCTAGGTCATCTGTGACTATACATCCCCAACCACACTCACTGAGCTTTGGATCTTCTTGGGCTTCACAAATTTCTATCGTAGGTTTGTGTTGGGATTCTCTCATATCGCATGGGCCCTCAACCAAGTAACCAGGGGTGGCGGTAAGGAAAAATTTGTGTGGGGAATGTCCCAACAACAATTCTTCGATGATTTGAAGCAACGCTTATGCTCATCCCCAGTACTTTCATTACTGGACCTACAACATCCCTTTGAGATCAAGACAGATACTTCCAACTATGATGTGGGTGTCGTTCTCACTCAACATGACCACCTCATGGCATATCATAGTGAGACACTATCACATGTTGTTCGTAAGTACCGTAAGTACCCTACTTACAACAAATGAATGTACTCCATTGTGCAAGCCTGCCACCAGTGGAGACATTACATTCTTGGGAATGAGATAGTCATTCACACTGATCATAAGACATTACAATTCATGTAGACCCAAGGAAAATTGTAGAATGACCGCCATCATAAGTGGTCCACATACTTATAGAAGTTCCACCTCAACATCAAGTATAAAACAGAAAGTACCAATCGAGTTGTTGATTTCCTCAACCGACCTCCAGTTGCAGCCCTCACCATGGTGCTAGAATCTTGTGGCCACGAGACCTTTGGATGGTTGCACCTCTATGAGACAGACCCTTGCTTCTCCACCACCTACCAAATATTGGGCACAAACTCAGTGGTCGCTAATTTCCATCTTAAATATGGGTTTTTGTGTTGTCTGGGTGATCTTTGTGTTCCATCAAGAGAGCGCGCAAAGATAATTTGGGAAGCTCACTATAGTCAGGTGTTAGGACAGTTTGGCGTTGAAAACGATAGTGGAAGTGCTACAGAAACATTTATGTTGGCCGAAACTTCAACAAGATGTCAGAAAGTATATCAAGTCCTACACCACCTGCGTTATTTCCAAACCGACCATAAATAAATAGGGCTTGTACACCTCTCTGCCTACTCCTGACAGGTCTTGCAAATCCATCTCAATGGACTACATGTCGAGCCTCCTGTCCACCAAGAGGGGAAATGACTATGTTTTGTGGTTGTTGATCACTTTTCCAAGATGGAAATTATGGCCACCTGCAAGAAGAGCACCACGGCAGAGACCACCGCCAAGATCTTCTTTGAATGGGTATGGGTACATTTTGGGATCCCATAAAACATTGTCTCAGATTGGGACAGTCAATTCCTTAGCACATTCTAGTCGAGCCTCTGGTCACTTCTAGATACCAAGCTCACCAAATCCACTTCCTTCCACCCCCAGACAAATGGCCAAATTGAGGTCGTCAATCTGATGATCGTACATATCATGCGCATGTACAATTCCAAGAACCCCTACACATGGGATGAGATTCTTCCCTATGTCCAATATAGCTACAACCGAGCCTTGCATAGCTCAATTGGTCACAACCCTTTTCAGGTGGGGTCAGGATTCCAACCATTTGGCCCCATGGATGTTTCACTACCACTGGCGGCCACCTCGACTGAATCGTCCCCTGCTCCACCTGAAGCTGACAAATCCACCCGATTCATTGAGAGAATCTAGCACATTTGCCAACAGGTTTAGGATATTTTACAGAAGTCCAATGCCAAGTACAAGAAATGCCATGATCAACACCGGGTGCCGCATAAGTTTCATGTGGGCGATAAAGTTTGGTTGCACTTGTAGAAATAACGCCTTGCATGGCCCCATCAAAAGCTTCGCCCACTCTGCTATGGGCCATACACCATCACCAAGGTTGTAGGTGACAATGCTTTTGAGCTCAACATTCCCCCTTTCCTTGGCCTCCACCCAGTATTCAACGTGGCTCTCCTTCGACCATATTTTCCACCATTATTGGACACCTCAGAGATAGCAAAGCAATTGACACCAACAGAGCTCAACCTTGACTGCATGCAACAGGCATCCAGCAATCTGATTCTAGATGCACATATTAAGGTCACTTGACAACAAAGGATCCAGCTTTATCGAGTTGTCAAATCAGGGCAGCTCCTGCACCAAGGCAAGTGGCTCACCCGGGGCCAAATTCAACAGAAATTTCCTTATCTGATGGGGGGAATCAACGCAATGGAAACCATTTCTTCCTAAGGGGGGACGATTGATCCATATGGATGTCGGTGTCCTCCCATGTATTCCAACTGGTTCATTTTGGCATTTTTCCAGTTTGGCAGTTTTTTTCTAGTTTTTGGGTCCCTGACTTCTAGGGCCATTTTGAGGCCCTAAACAACGTTTTTAGGGCTCTCCATAGTTAGACTATTGATAAAGCTCGATTGTGTAGTCCTTGGATAGAACTTTCCAACGAGCTATCGTGCGCCTAAAACATAGATCGTATGCAAAAGTTACGACCCCAGGAAGTTGATGTACTAGTTTACCCCAACATGGCCCACATGACTTTTGGCGCTTCATCTCCTAGGGTTAGGTTTTTGGATGTCTAGGGTTTTGGAATTCATTCTTATTGTAAAAAATCCTTCATATCCTCATTGTAATCATCTTCTTGCGAATGATCGCAACCGTCACATCTCTTCTCAGAGATAATCCACCACCATTCCAGCAAGCTTGTTTTCCGTTGCATTTTACAATTTCATCTTATTTCCTTATTGAATAGAAACCATTTTTACTGTATCTTTGTTATTTTGTTTTAAACATATTTTAATAATCTATATTCATTTGGTTCTGATCATAAAATCTGAATCATAACTAGAATCACAAGATCATTAATCCTTTCTATGAGTTTGAGATTAAATACACACAACTTTCATGACATTTATTTACAGTAGTAGGTTGCTTATGAAAGGATGAGATCATGGATGAATATCTTTGATAAAATTCTTCTTCCTGTTTTTGCATTTTGTAAACAAACCCAACACTTATTCATAAGTTTTTTGAAGGAAAAGGAAAAAAATGTAGTATTTATGATATACTGACAAATATCTTCTTCCTCACATAACAAATTTTATTATTTATGTGGTTGCAGGAGTAGGGTTGTAGAGTCATTGACTTTGCTTGACCGCTTCAGCTCTAAAATGCATATGGGAAACCTCGATCTTCTTTCTCTTGACTAGACCCCTCTCTATTAAGATATTTTCTATCATTTGAAGCCAACATTCAACATTCAAAATTAAGCCTTGTCTTTTCCAAACCTCAGTCGGATTTTCTTTTATCACCATTGCATTATTTTCTATGTTCTATTCCAAGGCCAAAATTTTATTGTATTGTATTATGTGGTTGGAACCCTGATTCATGGTTAGAACCTTGATCCTTATTGGGCTCTCCCTCATGGGGAAGTAGATTCACCTTTTCTCCCATTTCTCCCCAAGATCCAAACCCTAGAAGGCTATCATATACACCTACTCAGACTCTCCTCATCGGATTGATAATCTACCTTGCTCAACGTAGTTCTCAAAAATTGAAACCCAATGAGCCAATCATATTTTTATTAGTGGGAGAGCTCCATTAGAGTGTTTAATTCAAGTTATAATTTCCATGAATCCTATCATATTACCTTCCCAACAACCATATCCCGTGAGTCAATCAGATGATATTCATCGGATCTTAGGCTATTGGATTATGTCACTTTCTTGGTTTCTTATTCTTCCCAACCATCGAATTTTGAATCCAATCAGACTTCATCCATCACTTTTTCCCTTCATGATTTCCCCTTGATCAAATTGATGTATATCTCATGCCATGCTAACGTCAAACTCCTTTTCATCTTGTAGGTCATCCTTGATTTCTTTAATGTGTCATGTGACGTTTCGTCCCTTTACCCCCTGCCTACTCTCCATTTGTTTTATCCAAATTGATGTGATCTCGATATCGATAGGATGTGTCTACCTGACTCGACATTCAGGTATTTGGAAGCTGCATATATGATTTGTTTCAATTTTTTATCTCTAGGTGTGGAACCCTGACTGATGATGGAACCTTAACCCATGTGGAACGAAGCTTAATTTTTCACATTTTGTATACATGATTTTTATAGTTTTTTTTTATTGTTTTATTCCTTTTTATTTATTTATTTTTATTTTAAATTTCCCATGGTTTTCCAAATCTACCCATGGTTTTTCCAAACCTACCCAAGGTTTTGAATTTCCCATTTATTGCAAGAATTACATGGGGAAATTACTTTTACTATGGAAATCATTTCTACATGGGGAAATTACTATTATATGGAAAAATTATTTTTACTTGGGGAAATGAATTTTTACACTAAGGATTGAATTTACCTAATGCACATTTTCCCTAAATCCCTAATGTGTATTTCATGATTTAGTTATGGATATTTTTATTATTTTTTTCAATTCCCAGTAGAATTAGATACATTTGATTTTTCGGTATATATGTGTGTGTGTGTGTGTGTGTGTATTTATTTTTATTTTTATTTCTTACTTTATTTTTATTTTGCATTCTTCCCAAAGTCCCAAAAGTGTATATTTTTGTTCCTCTCCCCGATGCTTACCGAAATACACTATCCAGATTTTAATGTAACATTAGGTTTATTTTATTATTTTCCTATTTTTTTTCATTTTTTTTTTAATTTTTCCCATTTTACTTTAGTTTACAGGCCAAAATATCTATGTGGGCCCAAGGTTTTGTGCCTCCTCTAGTTCCACACACAAATTAAGTATGGAGGGGGAGGGGGCAACAATATAAACAATTAAAACTAAATCCATCAATTGCATGTGGGATAATGATCTAGAGTTGAAGATCAATGGTCCAAATCAATCCCATGAGCATATCGACGACTCTTGAGCATTGACTTCAGGTAGCCATAACGCATGTTCCAAAAGGCCAAATCAGGAAAGAGTGGGCTCATTGGAAAGATATCGAGTAGGAGAACATGTTGGAAGAGGAATTCGAGTTGGATAAGAAATAGAAATTCTTAAAAAATTCAAGGAAAAGAGAGGCACACATTTTGTTAAAAAATGGACTGTGCAATGTTCAGGCAACCATAACTCATGTTCTCGATGGTCAAATCAGACCTGCGAGAGAACGTTGGAAAGATGAACAAGAGAAGAAGAATATGGAAGAATATTTTTCACCAAATTGACACCATAAGCACCAAGAAAAATCCAAGGAACAAAAGAGGATACAATAGAGAAGAGTCAATGATATTTCCAATGAATATCACTCATGAACAACCTATAGAGCGAGACTGACTACTCATGATTATTTTTAAATTCTATTTATAATTGTTGTATATTCATTAATGAAAATGTATGGGAAATTCGATTCATTTGATGAGACAAAATAAGAAAGTTGAATAGATGTAATGGTTGGTTGTTACAGAATGTGAAAGGTTTTCCTTGTGTTATAAAAGGAAGACCATTGAATGCAATAGATGGCCTTTTCCCATTGCTATACAGATGATACTATTATCTTGTGTAATAAATAGAAGGAAATTTGGAAATCATGAATGGTGTTCACTTTCTTATAGGACTATTCTACATGTGTAATTGGATTTTATGGTTTCTTTGATAACATCTCATATGGACTATCTATGTGTGTGTTGTTTAAGTTATCTGACATTTATCATTACTAATGAATAAAATGGTAATGCTACAGGTTCTGTCTGCACCTATTTGTGATTTAATCTGTAGTGTTATTGTTTTAACATGTTATTTATTGATATGAACTATTTGTGTAATTAATGACATTATTTTATGTTATGTTCATTCTATAGATTTTCTCCTGTGCAAGATAGGTTATAAGTAGTTATATTAATTTGTTTTATTTTGTTTTAAATTAGATTTAGAATTGATAGGAATTATTTGGGGGACAATTTATCTTCTTCCCCTCTTTTTCTTTTAATTCTTAGAGACAATCAGGCCCACATATTGTTCATAAACTCTACCCCAAATGAGAGTAGGTCTTATTGGGACCTTCCATCGGGCTTTCTCCCTTAACTGCTTCACAAGGAATTTGGACTCATCAACATAAATGGTGCTAGAAGGAGGGACAGATGACAAGCTAAGAGCTTGTGGAGTCATTCTTATTAATTATTTTTATTTATTAATGGCTCCTTCCCATATCCCTTTATGAAGATGTATTTCTGGTTTTGTATCTCTTAAATATCTTAGAAATATTTTTCATCTTTTGTCTCAAAGTAAATTTGATGTGGAGGGTGAAACATCTGCATATGAACATATTTTTCATTTCTATAAAAAAAAATCTCAAAATATCTCTCATAAAGGTGTCATTTGTAGGTTGTTCACTCTCACTTTTGCAGGCTAGATCAAGAGATGGTATGAGACTTTGTCAGTCGCCTCTATGCATAGATGGGAGCAGTTAATGTGTAGTGTCCCCAAGGCCAAGCCCCGTTGTAAACCGTGTTTTGAAAGAAATTGTAATTATGTTTTATAGGCTGGTGAGCCAAGTTCTTATAAGCGGGAGACTTATGTACTGTTAGGCCAGAGAGCCTAAGTGTTGAAGGCCAGGGGCCTACTGTTGTATATGTAATCATGCAAAACAATTAATAAATATAAATACTGCTAGGTGCAGACCGACCACGATGAATGAGTGAAGGGGGATTGAGCGTCCACAGAATGGGCAAGGAATTAGGGGCTGGAGGTGGGAAAAATGGGGCTAAGTGTTGAACCTAGAGGGCTTAAGCCTTGGGAATAATATTTTAATATTATTCCAAAAGAGAAGTGCATTATATGTTTTAACCTAAGTCCTTTTTGGAAGGACATGTGATTTCCAAATGGTGGGAGGAACGCACGTTGCCGGAACGCATGCAGTCGCATGGGTGACAAGTGTCAACCCTGACCATGCAATAAAAATCTGTGATGAGTTGTGTTGGGGGTTCCTCCTCCATGGGACTCACGGGCTGCCAGAAGGGAAGGAGTCTGACTCTTACAGAAAAACCCTCGTACATCCTCTGAACCGTCTGAACCTGCGTTGACCCTTGCGTGGATTGTCTGTCACGCATTCCCGACACTAGAGCGTGAGTCTGTCCTAGGTAGGGAGGATGGGAAATGACCATTCTATCGGGGTGGAGAGAGTCTGTGAAATTCCCTGCGGAAATGGCTTCTCAGGCATTTTTTTTCCGAAAATTAACACCGTGAGACCTGGCTACCGTGGTTGAGCTTGTTCTGAGAGGCCTGAGTCTGTATTCCCGGTTGACTGTGGTGGTCATGCAGAGATGGATTGTGCACGAATTGCTGCCTAGTGCAGGTGGCGATTGAGCCTATGTGTGATCTCTCTCTAAGTGAGGGAGGTGGATTTTGTTGGAAGAGGTTTCTTCCCGAGAGTGTCCAGCACCAGCTTCAGGCTCTGAGACTTCCTGATCCGGCCTGTTGCCAAGACCCAAAGAGGGAGGTTAGCACCGATGGACTGTGCTTGTGAAGGTGTATACTCCCGGGTGGAACAGGCATGTGGGGAATGAGAGTCTGGTAGTAGTAGGCGTAAGATGGCATCCTGGGGAGAATCCTTCCAGATTCTAAATGTTGTTTTCCCTGTAACCTCAGCCTAGCTAGGATTCCTTGCCTTGGGGTGGAGCTTAGTCCCAGCTCGGGGGTGATCCACTGCTGAGTTGATGAGCAGTGTGGTCTAAGGCCGGGTGGTTCGTGGAAGGCCTGCACTTGGTTGGTGGATTTCACCATTATTACAAGATAAGTGTTTAATTATATTTTTTTACCACATTTTATCATGACTATACTGGATCTCTTATCATTTTTTCCATTGTGTATATGAATTAGTATGAAGTACTATTGATTGTTAATTATGGCAATAATTCATATGAATACTCTGTGTAGAATGTGTTTACGTATTTAAATAGATCTGGAGTTTATACTGGACTGTATGTGTTGAGTCAATAAAAAGGGTGTACAGATTGTTACATAGTGCATTAAAAGCCTTGGTAAGCAAAAACGTACACTACAAATTGGTATCAGAGCCAACGTTTCAACACTGAGCCTAGATGGGCCAGTGGAGCGGTCTTTGGACCGAGAATGCGAGGGGAAATTGAGTCAGGAGGACCAATTTTGGACCCTGGTTTGTTATGAAGTGCCAAGGGAACACTTGACGAGTTTTTGTTAAGCTCAAGAGGTATAGCGGCGTTAAGAAACCGCAGCTGGTGTGGTCTATGGCCATGGGGAGACAGGTCTCTACACCAATGGTGTTAGAACCGTAGGATCTGTTCAGGAGGGAAGGTGAACCCTTGTAACTATCAAATCTAGAGAATGTGCACAAGGTTTAAAGCCTTTGGCTATTGCATAGGGGATTGGAAAATCGCGATACGCGAAATTCTGAATTGGTTAGGAACCGTCTGAGCCGTCAGATCTCGGCCGGAAAACCCGTCAGCCGTAGGATCTATCAGGAGATGACTGAAGGTTAAACCTCAGAGACTAGGGGTGAATGCTCCAAAATAGATCTAGACCGTCCGAAAGACAGAGGACACGTGTCGTGAGATTTCCCATTTCGGGAAATCAAGAATCACGATATCGGGAGTCCTGGTAACAAGGTATCGGGACTTTCCATGGTGGAAACCCCGAAACGCCGAAAGGATCTACGTCGTTGATCCGAGGAGGGCATCTGACTGTTGGATTCCATGCTTGGATTGGATGTGGACACATGAATGCATACCACGTGCCAGTGAGTCGAAGAGACAGGAGAGAGTGGCGGGACCTGATGACATCATTAAAAGTGACGTGGACCCTCCTGAACGTACCACATGCCACGGTGGTGAAGGACGACAGATGTGCTGTGGTTCCAGAGAATAAAGTAACTCATGATTTCGGGAACTCGCGAGATAAGGGCATGGGAGCTTGACATTGAAACTCACGAAGTCGCGAAGTAGCAAGAACGAGAGGAGAAAAGTCAACATCACTTCTCGGGGTTTCATGAAAGGGAGGCACCAGGGCTGGATGCCACAACTCACGAAGGTGTGAATAGTGAAGGGTGATAGCACATAGCCCTAGGCTACGTTCATGCGTAGCAGACGCTAGCGAGGGGGAGCCATACCCGTGTCGCATCTCGGGTATCGGCGGTTAGAGGAAATGAGTCGAGGGTCTTCGACTCACGAACTCGCAAGATTGCGAGTTGCAAAAGGGTGACTCTGGTTACGAATATCTAACTATGGGATCTTCGTGGAACGAAATCACGAAGTGCCAAAAATGAAAGTTTCGAAAACACGAAAATTGCAGAACCCAAATGAGAGCTTAGAAAACTTAATTGAATCAAAATGTCTTTCGTTCTTGTTCGTATTGGCTTATAAATGTTACTAATTGTTTCGAAGGAGTAATGGCCTGACAAACTTTGAATTTAATTGCACAGTGTGTGTGCAGAGTTCAACGGAGCTCAGGATTCCAGTTAATCAATGTCGACTATGGAATGGGAAAAGGTGATGATTGCCTCCGAAACAGGAGATGAACGGGAAGGAAAGGATGTCAATATGGGAGTGGAAGGATCGAACTCCAATGGGCATGGAAAAGAGATGGATAAGGAAGAACATATGATGCAACTCATCGAAATATTGTAGAAAGATGCCTAGGCTCGCCTAGCTGATAGCCGAAAGCTCATGAAAATCCGGGATCGACAGGGTGAATTCAATTTAAAATTGTTGAAGAGCCTGGAAAGAATAGAAAAGAAATTGGAAAAGGGGAGTGACACAAGCAGATCAAGAAGTGTCAAAACCCCTGAGGGGAGAAGGAGATCGAGAAGTGGTAACAGACATTACCGTCTCTCCCCGAAGCATTCTAGAAAGGAGACACACAGTAGTTCAAGCCCATCCCCTACCAGAAGACATCAGAAATATGGAAGGGAGGAATTAAAAGGGGAGATGAACAAGATTAAGCCTCCAACATTCGATGGAGAACATAAGAAGGAGGAAGATGTCGAGACATTGTTGCTTGGCATGAAGAAATACTTCCAATTGTAGAATTATTCTGCCCATGCAGAAGGAAGAATTGCAATGTACCAACTGAAAGGAAAAACATCCATGTGGTGGGATCAGTTTGTGCAGGTGCAGCACATCAAAGAGAAAGAGGTCACTTGGAAGGAATTTAAGAGATATTTCGAGAAGAAATACCTGACTAAAAGATACTATGACAGAAAGATGAAGGAGTTCTTCGAACTCAAGTTGGGCAGTACGACCATTGATGAGTATGAACGAAGTTTTATGGAACTACTGAAGTATGTTCCATTCATCAAAGACGAGGCTGTCAAGATTCAGAGGTATCTGAGTGGACTACCACCTTTCATGAGTGACAAGATTCAATATGACTATCCTAAGACCATGGAAGAGACCATCAGAAAAGCGAAATGCTTATACGAATAGCAAAAGGAAAATCCTACCTTTTGGAAGGCTTGGGATGACCAGAAGAGGTTTAAGAAGGAACAGAGGCAAAAGGGAGACAAGCCTTCCTTTTTCAGAAACAGTCGTCAGGAAAAGACATCGTTTAGAGAGCCGAGAAGGACTGAAGAGGGTGCACAAAGACAAAGGCAGGTTCCCATTCAGTGTCGTGGCTGTCAAGGAAACCACAAGTACCGAGATTGTCCCCATAAAAATGGTAAGGCAAGAATTGTACATACTGTTCAGCAAGCTGAAATAGTGGAGGATTTGGGCAGCAGAATGTCAAGGATCTACGCAGCCCTGGACAACAAGCAAGTAGAATTTCAATCGCACATGATTGAAGTGGAAGGTATGATTAACAACCGACCACTTGTTATTTTAATTGATTCAGGGGCTAGCCATAGTTATATAGATCCTAGAGTGGTTGAAAGTTTGCATCTAACGCGAAGCAAACATGAGAAGTCTTGGTTAGTGTAGTTGGACATAGGGACCAAGAGGAAGGTCACTGAATTGGTTAAGTCATGTTCAGTGGACATGAAAGGAATGAGCACTAAGGCTGAACTGAACATTTTGCCTTTAGGCTCATATGATTGCTTAATTGGGATGGACTAGCTGGATCAGCACCATGCCCTTCTGGATTACCGTAATAAGAGGTTCACATGCCTAAACGAAGAGGGAGATCAGATAACAATCCAAGGAATTCCCAGAGCCGTGGCTGTGAGGGAAATCTCAGCCATGCAGCTGAAGAAATGTTACCGGAAAGGCTGTCAATTATTCGCAGCTCGGGTGGAAGAAGCATCCCAAGATGTAGTATCGAATTTGGAAGACGATGAAGTACTCAAGGAGTTCAAGGATGTATTTCAGGAGGTACCTGGACTACCTCCGAGGAGGGACATCGATTTTTCTATAAATTTGATGCCTGGAACAACTCCAGTTTCGAAAGCTCCTTATAGAATGAGTACACCAGAATTGAAAGAGTTGCAATTGTAGCTCGAAGAGCTACTAAAGAAAGGTTACATTCGTCCCAGCGTGTCACCGTGGGGAGCCCCAGTCCTATTCGTGAAGAAGAAACATGGGACGTTGAGGCTGTGCATTGATTTTCGACAGCTGAATAAGATCATTGTCAAGAACAAGTATCCTCTACCAACGATTGATGATCTCTTTGATCAGTTGAAGGATGCGAAAATATTTTCGAAAATAGATCTTCGATCAGGATATCACCAAGTGAGAATAAAGGATGAAGACATCAACAAGACAGCCTTTATAACAAGGTATGATCATTATGAATTCACAGTGGTGCCATTTGGACTGTCCAACGCGCATGTTGTTTTCATGTGCTTAATGAATGGAGTGTTCAGAAATTATTTGGACAAGTTTGTCATAGTCTTCTTAGACGACATCTTGGTGTATTCCAAGACAGAGGAAGAACATGAGCAACACTTGAGAATGGTGCTGCAGGTGTTGAGAGAACACCAATTGTACGCAAAATTGAGCAAGTGCTCATTTTACCAAAAGCAGATCTATTACTTGGGACATATAATATCTGAGGAAGGGATCGCTGTGGATCCTGAGAAGGTACAGGCCATTCGGGAATGGCCAGCACCAAGGAATGTGGCAGAAGTTAGATCTTTTATGGGTCTGGCAGGCTACTATAGGAGGTTTATATCTGGATTCTCAAGGATAGCCCATTCTATCACTTCCTTGCAAAGGAAGGGGAAGAAGTTCCAGTGGACTGAAGAATGTGAGAGCAACTTCCAGCGATTGAAGCAGCTGCTAACCAGTGCTCCAATCCTGAAGATTGTAGATCCATAAAAGGATTATGTAGTGTGCACAGATGCGTGTAAGGAGGGGCTAGGAGGAGTTCTCAGCCAAGAGGGATTTGTAATTTGTTATGAGTCCCGAAATTTGAAGGAACATGAGAAGAATCATGCCGCTCACAATTTAGAGCTGGCAGCAATCGTCCACGCCTTGAGGAAATGGAGACATTACCTCATGGGCAAGAGATTTGAGTTGAGAACAGACCACAACGGTTTGAAGTATTTATTTGATCAACTGACTTTAAATCCGAGGCAAATCAGATGGTTGGAGTTTTTGTGCGAATATGACTTTGATATCAAGCATATCAAAGGGAGAGAAAATAAGGTGGTTGATGCACTCAGCAGAAAAGTGCACGAATTACATGCTATAGCCATTAGCATGTACCAGACTGAGATGAAAGACAGAATTTTAGAAGCTGCCAATGTTGATTTGCAGTACAAAAATCTTGTAGCAAAGCTACAACAGCGTGAGAGACCACAGACCCCGGAAAGTTACACTTTGGGAACTAGTGGTTTACTTTTGTATAAAAATAGAGTGTATGTACCTAATGCCCAAGAATTGAAGCTGGCAATTCTAAAGGAGATGCATAACGTGGCTTATGCTGGACATCCCGGATATCAGAAGACTGTGGCAGCAGTCAAAAGCCATTATTTTTGGCCGGGTTTGAAGAAAGAAATCGCTGAATACATCGTCAGATGTATGGAGTGCCAGAAGGTTAAGTCGGAGCATAGGCACCCAGCAGGGTTGTTGCAGCCCTTACCTATTCCTGAATGGAAATGGGACGTGGTAACAATGGATTTTATCACAGGATTTCCCAGGACAAGCAAGCAGCACGATTCAATCATGGTGGTGGTGGACAAGCTGACTAAAGCTGCCCATTTTATTCCACTAAAAAACACCCACAGAGCAGTAGATGTTTCTGATATTTTCCTAAAAGAAGTCGCATGCTTGCATGGCATTCCTAAGACAATTGTGTCTGATAGGGACCCGAAATTCACTTCGAATTTTTGGAAAGGACTGTTTAAAGGATTCAGAACGAATCTGAACTTTAGTACAGTGTATCATCCTGAGTCTGATGGACAGACAGAGAGAGTAAACAGAGTAATAGAAGACATGCTGAGAATGTATGTGATGGATAAACCATCAAAGTGGGAAGACTCCCTGTATTTGGTAGAATTCACCTACAATAATGGGTATCATGTGTCATTGAAAATGAGCCCGTTCGAAGCACTTTATGGAAGAAAGTGCAACACTCCAGTGAGTTGGGATAATCCAGCTGACAGAGTAGTAGTTGGGCCTGAACTGCTCAAAGAGATGGAAGATCAAATGATAAAAATCAAACAGAATCTGAAAGTTGCCCAGGACAGGCAGAAAAGTTACGCTGATAGTAACAGAACCCATAGAGAATTCAAAGTGGGTGACCATGTTTTCCTGAAAGTGAAAACTAA
>ML778195.1:75693-130098 GCA_009831015.1 Picea engelmannii | reverse complement strand
TAATCATGTTATCGATTGGAATGTGATTCAGGTGGAACCAGAGGGTGTCCTGCAAGTGCATCCTGTGCGCATATTGTACAGGAAAAGAAAACAGCTCCGGAATCGATCTATAGAACTTGTAAAGGTCCAGTGGACCTGGTATGGTCCTGAGGACGCGACATGGGAGCATGAAGAGGTTATGCGGGCAGAGTACCCGCATCTTTTTGAAAATTTTGAAAGGCTTGCAGATGTTGTGTAAAGCTGCACTGATGACAGTGCAAAAATAAGGGGAGGGGGATTGTAGTGTCCCCAAGGCCAAGCCCCGTTGTAAACCGTGTTTTGAAAGAAATTGTAATTATGTTTTATAGGCTGGTGAGACAAGTTCTTATAAGCATGAGACTTATGTGTTGTTAGGCCAGAGAGCCTAAGTGTTGAAGGCTAGGGGCCTGTTGTTGTATATGTAATCATGCAAAACAATTAATAAATATAAACACCGCCAGGTGCAGACCGCCCACAATGAATGAGTGAAGGGGGACTGAGCGTCCACAGAATGGGCAAGGAATTAGGGGCTGGAGGTGGGAAAAAGGGGGCTAAGTGTTGAGCCTAGAGGGCTTAAGCCTTGGGAATAATATTTTAATATTATTCCAAAAGAGAAGTGCATTATATGTTTTAACCTAAGTCCTTTTTGGAAGGACATGTGATTTCCAAATGGTGGGAGGCACGCACGTTGTCGGAACGCATGCAGTCGCATGGGTGACAAGCGTCAACCCTGACATGCAATAAAAAGCCGAGATGAGCCATGTTGGGGGTTCCTCCTCCATGGGACTCACAGACTGCTAGAAGGGAAGGAGTCTGACTCTTGCAGAAAAACCCTCGTACATCCTCTAAACCATTTGAACCTGCGTTGACCCTTGCATGGATTGTCTGTCACGCATTCCCGACACCAGAGCGTGAGTCTATCCTAGGTAGGGCAGATGGGAAACGACCATTCTGTCGGAGTGGAGAGAGTCTATGAAATTCCCTGTGGAAATGGCTTCTCAGGCATTTTTTTTCCAAAAATTAACACCGTGAGACCTGGATGTTGTGGTTGAGCTTGTTCTGAGAGGCCTGAGTCTGTATTCCCAGTTGACTGTGGTGGTCATGCAGAGATGGATTGCGCGTGAATTGTTGCCCAGTGCAGGTGGCGATTGAGCCTGTGTGTGATATGTCTCTAAGTGAGGGAGGTGGATGTTGTTGGAAGAGATTTCTTCCCAAGAGTGTCCAGCACCAGCTTCAGGCTCTGAGACTTCCTGATCCGGCCTGTTGCCGAGACCCAGAGAGGGAGGTTAGCACCGATGGACTGTGCTTGTGAAGGTGTATACTCCCAGGTGGAACATGCATGTGGGGAATGAGAGTCTGGTAGTAGTGGGCGTAATATGGCATCTTGGGGAGAATCCTTCCATATTCTAAATGTTGTTTTTCCTGTAACCTCAGCCTAGCTAGGATTCCTTGCCTTGGGGTGGAGCTTAGTCCCAGCTCGGGGGTGATCCACTGCTGAGATGATGAGCAGTGTGGTCTAAGGCTGGGTGGTTCGTGGAAGGCCTGCACTTGGTTGGTGGATTTCACCATTATTACAAGATAAGTGTTTAATTATATTTTTTTACCACATTTTATCATGATTGTACTGGATCTGTTATCATGTTTTCCGCTGTGTATATGAATTAGTATGAAGTACTATTGATTGTTAATTATGGCAATAATTCATATGAATACTCTGTGTAGAATGTGTTTACTCGTTTAAATAGATCTGGAGTATATACTGGATTGTATGTGTTGAGTCAATAAAAAGGGTGTACGGATTGTTACATAGTGCGTTAAAAGCCTTGGTAAGCAAAAAAGTACACTACATAATGCGTGAATTTGTGCATACTTTTGAGAAATATAATTATGATTAATTGTGTGTAGAAATATCAGATCTTAGTAAGAACAAAGATGAATCTCTTGAATACTTATTAGATTTATGCATCTTTTCTATAGATTTCCTTTAGATGATAGGCCTGCTATCAATGATTTGATTCTCCATTCAATTTCTCTTACTAATGAAACAGATCATCTGGAGGATGAATAATCTGAACCATGCATTAAGGCTCCTTTTCGTGTTGATTTGGATTCATATGCACATTCTGAAAATACTAATGACTGGGTTGAACATCATACATCTGGAAATTTCTTTACTCTCGGGGATATATATCAAAGTGAACATGTTTTTTTGCAAGAAGCATATGTATCCCCCCACCATTCCATTCCCTCCCACCTTCCTTGTGATGAAAAAGAAACCTCTTGTGTAGAAAATTCAAGTTCATATTTTTTTGTAGTTGACCAAGAGGAGGGTCTTTCTGTTGATAATGGTACACTTTGGGTCACACCTATGGTTATGTTAGGTTCTCATTATCCTATCTCATCTTTTCCATCACAGTAAATGGAGGAGGAAGCTATGGAGAAAGACATGAATGATGATTAGTCTATTAATGAAGAAAATTTGGACACACTTGACATGAAAAATTCCTCATAAATGTATAAAGTGGAACTGGTTTCCACTGATATGAGTTGTTATATTGTTATAATCTCTCCTAGTTTAACTAAGAGAGATCAAAAAGGTTTTTCCTATAGTTGTTCAATTATTTATTGAACCTTCTTGTTCTAAAAATTCTTGTAATTTTCTCCTCTCTTCTAACCATGAGTATGTTTTGAAAGATATTTCATATTCTCATATTTCGTAGAAGCAAAACATCGACGTTGATCATTTCACTCAAGGAGAAGAAATAAACGTACAATAAATAACACTTTTAGCACAACAATCCATTTTTTTCTTGGAAGAGGAAAACAATTTTGAGGAAGGTATTGAATGTGAAACCATTCCTAGTGTGGATCCTACCGATTCACAATCAGTCACCAATGTGCTTAAGGAAGAGGAAATACCATTCAAAGAAACACCTTTGGGAAATTTTTCTTGTTCAAGAGAGGATTTTCATTATCTTAATTCTTCTACTTATTTTTTTTTATCTTGATCTCTTTAATGAATTGATCTTGTAGGAATCCAACCATTATCTTATTTAAATAAACTTTCTAGGGCCAACACATTTTAAAGTACTTGATGATGGTAATGTGCATATGGAAGATAGAGAGGATAAGGCCTCTTCCCATGAGCTTAGTAATAGTATTCCTTATCAACCTTTTTCATGGGATGAAGGAAATGTTGTGGCATATGTATATCAGACCATGTCATATTTTGTTTCATATTCATTTTTTATTAATAGAGAGTCTTCTTGTTCAAGTAACCCTTTAGTTGAGATTGTTGATGTTAGTGACTTCCACCATTTCCTTAAAGATATGTCTTATACCATGGTGAGTGTTAGTCCATGTATATAATTTGATCCCACTAATTTATCTCAAGTTGATGCTTGCTTGAAGTATGAGCTTAGGGAGGCTTGCTAAGAAAATGAGGCATTTCGGTCTAGACTGATAGTTATGTTATGCCCTCTTTCTTTTGGATTTTCTTCATGAATCAAAAAATATGTCAAGACATATATTCTTTCACCAAGTACGCTTCATGCAGATTATATACATGATTCTCATTTGGTATGTTACTTTCCCATAAATTCCCTCCATCAATTCTATGATAGTCATGCCATATTTTATGACATAATTGAAGCATGGTTGGACGGATATTAATTAGCTAATATGGTGGATAGATTTTTTCATATTTTATGACATCTTTAATATGGTGGATAGATTTTTTCATATTTTATTTTTTCCTACTTTTAGTCTATTTCTACTCCAAGTTATGTTACTAATTTTTTGTGATGAACATGTGTTTGCAAGCTTAGAATTACATGGATGATTACATTGGCATTATGACTTTACATAGTTCATTTTAAGCCAAAGTAGTGTAGGATAAGAGTATGATAGAATAGGATAGTGTCTTTTCTTTGCATAGTTTAGTTTTGGTTTCTAGTTTTTAGTTTCTTTTTGCCTTTTTTTTGTTACTATTGGTTGAATAGTAAAAGGATTTCTCAACAGAGATGGAAAGAAATAGAAGGCTTGCATGCTATTTTTTCCCCTTGAATGGATTTTCAAGTCAAACTTATTTTTGATATGGGAACAAATTGTTTTGTGTCATTCTCAAAACTCTCTGTGTTGGAGGGGTAAAATCATGAATGTGGGTATCTATTTTCCTTGTTTTTTTAGAAAATAAAATATATTTTCAGAAGTTTTTCAACTTCCAGTAAACAAAAGTATTCTTTTATTTAGAATTTCACTTTACAGTAAAATAAAAAACTTGTCATGACTTTTGTTAGCTTTTTATTGATTATTTTTTGAAATTTTTTTATTGACATTTGATATGTCAATTTACGATTATTTGACATTGTGTTCTTTTAAAATGAAGGAAATGATAATGAGTTATGTTTATCGACTTCAATTTACTCATTATTAAACTTTTGTTTATGAAAAAAAAGATATGCCACAACAATCAAAACATACTCAATTAAAGTAGGACTATAGTTTTGAAGATAGCAGATGAATATTATAATTACTACAATTTTTTGAATTTGACCTATCTGAAAAAGTTGCATATTTTAAACACAGTTAGTTGGACTCCATGTATATTCCTTAATTTTTATTTAAAAGTAAAATCTAAAAATACCCTTTTGAAGAGGATAGTGAGAGGTTTCATAATATAAATTTTTCATCATTTTTTACTTTGTATTATTGCAGATATTGATTTTTCATTTAACTGAATCATTATATCATCTAAAAATAATATGTAGACATGTTTTTTATAAAATTAACTAAAATTACTAAAAAAAACAATTGAATACAAATTATATCTGTTAGTGTCGAAAGTCACTCCTGGATTGCTATCAGGAGCAGAGCCCGACGCCCATCAGTCTTATGTCACGGTTTGTTTATAGATGGGGTGACCGAATGGAAGCTAACTCAAAACGATATCATCCAACTCCAAACTAGGCTAGGCATACATAAGTGAGTGAGGTCTTTATAAACTCCAGACAGTGAGTCGTAGTAAAGGGTGAGCAGACGGAGGATTATATAAGAGGGAAGTGAAAGTCTGTCATAAACAGTCGGTTTCTAATAGACTGTGAGATGAAACATCTGAAGGCAAGATCTTCTTACACCCAAATGTAGGAAACCAGCGAAGACAGTAATGCAGCAACAAATCATTTGTCATAACACAACTGTACTAATTCATGCGAAGCATTCGATCATGAACCCTCTGGTATAAGACGAAAACATAGATGGAAAAGGAAAATTGTCTGTCATATAACAAGATATCTCATATACAGATGCATATCCAACAAAACTAGAATGTATGTTAAACATTACAGCAGGGAGCTATGCTCTACCATCGATCCTTACAAAATGTGAGAAAACTCCTCTAAATACTTAGAGCAGAAACCTCGAAGCCAATTCGAGACATCGTGTTGAAGACATTACATCTGCATGTTTACTGCACCTGCAGTCTCTGGACAGTCGTGAACTTCAGTCAGACGCAATCACGCTCCAAAAAGACCTGTGAATGAATTGACAAGCTTACAGTCATTTCTGGACCTTCCATTTATGGTGGAAACGATGTCCAACCACCATCAACTGCTGCAATAACTGCTTCATTTGAATCGGAAAAGGCCCTAGTCGACTTTGTACCTACAGGACATGGGGGCCTTCTCATTCTGCTATTTGGATCTGTTCGGAGAATTTATGGCGAGACTAGCGGGTAGACATGGAGGCCGTCGCGAAATTGGGCCTGGCTTCTCTGGAAGAATGGGTACACAGGACCCTCCTGAACAGATTGTTGGTCAGACCCTCCATGCCTTACAATTAATGATTGAGGTGAGGCCTCAACCACCCTCTCTTTTCTTCATTCATTGCTGAGTCAAAGCGGCTCTTTGGATCCCCGAGTGGAATCCCTGATGAAAACCTGACCCAGTCCACAGGTCTCTTCTTCTTTCCTCACGATCTCCTGGACTTCACCATGACTTTTCCCCGATTCTGTATCGGGTTTTGGGGTTTCGCGTTCCCCGTTGTCAAGAGTTCTTGACCCTTTGAACTCCCGATCACCGATTCTCCGATGAGCGCTCTTTTGTCCTTAGCCCCTCCTGGCTAGGCTCGGGTCCATACGACCATCCCTCATAAGACCACAGCCCTATACCTCCGTCGGAGTTTCGGCACTTGCGATGCCAAAAAGCATAAGTCCATGGGACTCGCAATATGCCGGATCCCGATTTCGCCTGCCACCTATCCTTTTCTCGCATTACCTCTTCTGGGGTCCACCTTCGTCACGATCGGGAAATCGCGTATCACGATTCTGCAATGCACAAAACTCTCACTCCCGGGATCTCCGATATCCCGATGGCTTCAACTCCGATGGACGCTTCCCTGTCGGGACCCTCCCCGATAACGCTGATCTCCTGCCATGCATCCTTTCCAGATGGACGGTCCCTATTGACTCTCAGGGATTCGGGACTTTCGTTGTTTTGTTTCTATTTCTTGTCCCGAGACAAGAAATATCACTAACAATATAGAATGAAAGTAGATTCAATTTTGCAAATGCGGGTACTAGTTTTGAAACCAAACTCATAGTATTTTAAGGGGTCTGCTCCTTCTAAAGTTGGAGTAAGCTGAAGTGAACACATACTTTTTTGAAAAGTTCCCTAGTTAACTACTCGTTGTGCATTAGGTGATTCTTTATCTTACGTGCATTGGTCTGTCATCTCACGCAGTGCAATATATGTAGTTTCATCCTTCATTAGTAACTTTCCAAAGTACTTACCTTCTCTACTGGCCTTTCTGTGATCGAGTGGTCATAGGATGGAGGCATGTCATACACAGGTGGCTTGTCATACATAAGTTGTGAGGTTGATGCTCCCCATTCTATTTCTAGTAGTTCATTCCTTGCTTGTTTATATGTGTCTCTCTCTTTCCTAGGATCAAATGTCAGAGGAGGTTCTGCTACTTTCCTAACCCACTGGTCAGTCTAAATTCCTTGTTCTATCGCATCGACTCTTGTTCTCTCTCCTATGCACGTAACTGTTGCTACTTTTGGTCGATCATCATGCTCTTTCACTGCTATCATTTGAAAATTTTGGTTCCTCTTTTCCTTCCACTCCGCGGTCAGTTGTAGAAAGTATTTTTTTGCATGATCCAACTGTCTATAGTATGTGCACATTGTATAATAATTCAGACAATCTCGCGCCAAATTTCTGGCTAGTTACAATTATAGCAGATAATCGATCCTCTTTCTTTGTTGAATCCTCCTCTTCCCCAACCTCTGAATCCTCCTCTTCCTCCTTGATTTTATCCCCTCAAAGTATTATATTGCAGTACCCCTCTTTTTGATCTGTTTTCCTCTTGAACTTTGAATGCATCCACGGTGCTTTCTCTCATTAGATCAAGTGCACAACAATCATTTTTGTCTTGTCCCGCGGACTTACAAAAATTACAAAATAAGTTCCTGGTAGTGCTATGATACTTTTGCATCAAAGGAAAAGTGTTTGGGTGATGACCCATCGTTCTACATATCTCACACCATACCCCTCCTCCCGGGGCCAAGGGATTCAGGGCTCCTGTAGACAAATAATATTTAAAGGTTGGACACTCATTCTTATGCTGACCTTCCTTTCTGCATGTAACACACCTGAATTCTTCATTCTTTTCCTTCCCTTTATCAAGCTCCTGCAACTGAATCATCAATGTTTCTAACTGGGACTGAACCTGATCCATCCATGTGCCATTTTATCCTATAGGGGATGCTTCCAACTTCATGTTGATCTCTAGAGCTTCTTATTGTGATGTAATCTTTTGTTGCATCAATGGGCATCGTATATGTGGTAAAAATCCCACAATGAACCATTCCCTCTGTTGCTCATTTGGAATATGGAAGGTCAATTGATCCATCAATATCTTGAATCTGTGATCAAAATCCCATATTGATTCATTATGAAGCTGCTTGATCTCTTTCATTTTTTTAATACACCGTGACTTAGACTTTGGTTTCTAGAATATTTTAACAGGGCTTGTCTTATGTCTGCTAATGTTCTCGCCTGTCTCGCAGGTGCAGTGGACATATATTTCATATACCAGAGTAATGTGTGGTCTCTAAATTTCGTTACTAACTCTTTGATTTTCTTATCGTCATCCTGGACCTGCTTCATAGTCCATATTTCTTCACAGAAAAATAAGTGTTGTTATGGATCTTTTGTCCCTGCACCATGGAAGATGAGCATTCGCAAACTGGAGTCTGCCATTGTGTACTAGGCAGTATTCTTTATCGGTGTACTACTTCCACTATTCGAACTACCTTTACTACCACCTTTTCTTCCTCCACTAACTACAAGTGCTCACGACAAAATTTTAGATCTTACCTCAGACCTTGGAGACGTACATAGGTTCATGGCTTCGACATAGATTCTAGCTTCAGTAGGACTATTGGGATGTAATGGATCTCCTTCTGTTGGACTGACCTGACGGTCCTTTTCCTTTTCCTCTATGTCTGGTATTCGTTCGATATGGAGCACTATGCAAGTGTCTCTTTCCTCAATCTCATTGTGCTTCTCTTCTCTATCAACCACAGTCCTTTTCCTACTGTAACAAAATATTTTTCCACTGCGCAACACTTGTAATGTCCCTTTCCAAATAGGAGCTCCAGAGAGGAGGCTTAATGGTCTAAACTGCCCCGTTAGACTATATCTAGGGCCAAAGAGGGGTAAACAGGGTTACTAGAGGTCACTCCAGTCACAGGTGTTATATTCGAAAAGTGACATTAAGCTAAAAAAGGTTAAAAGCTCTTTTAAGTCATTATGAGCTAAAAATAGAAGTCAACAGTGAATTAGGGTTTCAACAGTGATTTAGGGTTTTGGAAGTCAACAATGAATTAGGGTTTCAACATGATTTAGGGTTTTGGAAAGATATAAAGGAAGGGTCAGCGACCTAATTCATGATTATGCATATTGTGACTTGTCATTGAGGAGAAGAGGCGGATCTCAAGAGAGATAGTTCAGTGTATTTCAGGAGGAAGACACCAGTTGGTTGATTTCAGTGTTGAAAGACACACCCTAGTCATCAGGAAGATCATCCAGGTCTTCCATCATTCTACATTGATTCCGTAGTGCTCACATATTCCAGGTATTATCTTTTAGTTTCTTATTTGTATTCTGGCTAAGATCCTTTGTCTGTTGATGTAGTCAAGTATTGTCAGTTTATTCAGCTGCATTCGGCCATTTTGTAATCCACAGAGATATCATAATACAAAATTTGTAGTCCTTTGTCGCATTTATTATTTGTATGATCATTTATATGATGTAAACCTTTGATCCTACACACACATTTAGCAGTTTTTCCTAGACTAGCAAAGTCAGGAACATTACAGTGGTATCAGATCTTTAGTCCTACCAGCCTGTGACTAAAGACAATGAGTGCAACAGAAGACCCAGAGGGCCGTGAACACGTAGGTGACGAATATGTCACTTACATCGGGCATAAGGAAAGAAGGCATAGGCCTGATTTTCCCCCTTTTCCGCCCAACTCAGAGGAAGAGGAAGAGGCACACAGAGAATCATAGAGAAGGGAAGAGCGTGAGGCTGAGCGCAAGGCAGAGAGGATGCTAGGAGACAGATATGAGTGACCAGAGGGCAGTGGCAAGGCCCCCGTAGATCCATAAATATCTTTCATGCAGGTTATCAACGATATGTTAGCTAGTCAACGGACCATGTCTCAATCCTTGGCACAGGTGGTTGATAGATTGGATAGAGTGGGCACCCCAGACACATAAGTCCCACATGAAACACAAGGGAAATTAGGAGCAGGCAATAGACTCCAGTCACCCTCTCACACATACACCTTTGTGAGTAGGATTCCCAGACCCTTGTTTCCCAGTTTCCAGAGGGCACCCTCGATAGAAGCACCTCCACTGATAGCATAGAGGCCACCCACTCATGCAGACAACATTGCAGAGTATAGGAGGGATTACGCAGCATTGGGTTGTGACTTCTATCAGGACATGACCTTAGTCGAGTATTTTGGACTTAGTATCAGGAACCGCCACAGAGAGCCGCAGAGGGGAGGACCACAACAACAACGGGGGAATAACCTTGATTTCATCTGAAAATTTGGGAAACTCACCATCCCTTCTTTTGACAGATCGTCCAAATACACCGCCAGAGCTTGGGTATAGAAGCTAGACACATATTACAATATCAACCAGATAACCGAGACAGAGGCCATCAGTTTCGTGACCTTACACTTGGAGGGTGAGGCACACGAGTGGTGGTATCATGGACTAGTGACATTGGGTCAGAGTCACATCACCTCCTATAGGGAGTTTACAAATAATCTCATGGACAGGTTTGACAAGAAGGATCTTGAGATACACTTCAAGGATCTAGCCCAGTTGAGACAAACTGGCACATCAAAGGTGTTCATCACAGAGTTTCAGTGGGTAGTCATGGCAGTGATAGATATATTAGAGCCTAGGTTGATCATGCTATTCACAGAAGGACTCACAAATCCTTTGAGAGGATGGGTGAAGGCATACAAGCCTCCCACTTTGCAAGATTCCATCCTTCGCACTCGATATCTGGTAGACTCAGTGCCAAAGAATAAAATTTTCTCAAAACCATTTGTGCCCTAGAGGGATCGAGACAAGAAGCCATTCCAGAGAGAATGGAAGGGCAATGAGAAGTTGGATGATGAGACTAGGCGAGATCTTATGAGGAAGAAGCTTTGCTTCAGCTGCAGAGATCCTTGGGTCCTAGGCCACAGGTGCATGGGCAAGGGAGACATTCATTATATTGAGGTAGCAACATACAGTGTGGACAGTGAGGAGGAGGACCGGGACAGTGGATCAACTAGTTCAGAGGAGGAGTCAATACCAGCAGAGGAAACTAGCAAAGGGAGGAGTCATAGTGACCCTTTCTAGTGTTCCTAGGTATGATACCCTCCATATCAGAGGGATTATTCAGGGGAAATGGGAAATTGCCCTGACAGATGGTGGGGCCACCCACAACTTCATTGACGCTTCACTAGTATCAAGACAGGCACTTCAGATAGAGGAGTTTGAGGGATTTGATGTTGCGGTAGCAGATGGCCACATAGTGGAGTGTCTAGACAGAGTTCCAAACTTAGAGATGAAGTTAGAAAACTACACAGTGAGAGACACATTTTATATGGTTGACCTATCGGACACAAATGTGGTGTTAGGAGTTCAATGGATGATTACCTTGGGAAAAATCACTACCAACTACCAAACCTTGGAAATGGGATTCAAAGATCAGGATGGGAAGAAGGTTGTTCTAAGAGGTATGTCAATAGGAGAACCCAGGACAGTTTCAACCAAGAGGATGGAGAGGATATTCATACATGGGGAGGTAGCATATGTAGTAGAATGCTTGATCACTACTAAGAAGGATTTATAAGGTCAAAAACAGTACCATACAGAGATCAAGAATTTATTGGGATGACATCAACAGGTCTTTGAGGCAATTCCACCAGGGAGACCACCTGACAGGGAGTTTGAGCACACCATTGAGTTGGAGGAGGGGGCCAAACCTATGATCACACCCCCCTATCATCATCCTAGGAGGTTCAAGGATGAGATAGAGAAGGAAATCAAGGAATTGTTGGCGATGGGACACATCAGATCGAGCAGCAGCCCAATTGCATCTTCAATTGTCTTAGTTCTAAAGAAGGATGGCACCATGAGGATGTCCATTGATTACCGAGGCTTGAACAAGAAAACCATCAAGAACTGATACCCTATCCCACGCATTGACGAGTTGATGGATGAACTGCATGGGGCAGTTTTCTTCTCAAAAATTGATCTACGCTCTGGATATCATCATATCAACATCCAAGAACAGGACATAGAGAAGACGACATTTCGATGTCATTTTGGACACTTCGAGTTCCTGGTTATTCCATTTGGGCTAACCAATGCACCCGCTACATTCCAGTCTTGCATGAACCATATATTCAGGGATCAGTTAAGGAAATCAGTCTTGGTTTTCTTCGACGACATCTTGATCTATAGCTAGTCATGGCAAGAGCATATGAGGCACTTGGATGAGGTATTGAGCATCATGGAGGCACAGTCATTATATGCCAAAGAGTCCAAGTGTGAGTTAGGTATGATAGAGTTGCTTTACTTAGGCCACATCATCAGTGCACAGGGGGTACAGGTGCACTAAGAGAAGATCAGGGCCATTCTGGATTGGTCGATGCCCAGGAACATGGCAGAATTGAGGAGCTTCTTTGGGCTGTGCAGCTATTACAGGCAGTTCGTCCAAGGTTTTTCTCAGCTTGGAGCACTGCTAACAGATATTACCAAGCATGGGGCCTTCATATGGACTGATAAATCACAGGAATCCTTTGATCACATGAAGAAAGTCATGGGAACTTGTCCAGTGTTGGCACTACCAGACTTCACCTTGCCATTTGTACTAGAGTGTGACGCATCCGGCGAAGGGATCGATGCAGTTTTGATGCAGGGAGGACACCCCATTGTATTCGAGAGTTGGAATCTTAGTCAACCTTAGAGGTTGTACTCCATTTATGACAAGGAAATGTTGGCAATCATGCATGCCTTGACCAAGTTCAGACAATATTTGGTGGGCAGCAAATTTGTGATCAAGACCGATCACAACAGTTTGAAGTATTTCCTTGATCAGAAGGACCTCAGTGAGCACCAAAAGAAATGGGTGACGAAGGTATAGGCATTCGAATTTGACATAGAGTATGTCAAGGGGAAGAATAGCATTGTGGTCGATGCACTATCGAGGAGACCTGCGGCATGTTCTTTGATGGAGATTTCAGTAGATTGGAAATCCCACTTGTTAGTGGAATATTCCAAGAACAAGTTCGTTTATGAGGTGATGGATGGGAAGATACAGGATGAACATTATAGGGTCACTGACAATGTCATACTTTACAAGGATAGAGTCTACTTGGTGCCAGATTCAAGGCTCAAGAAGAAGATCCTCACCGCAATTCATGATTCACCCTTAGCAGGCCATCAGGGGTTTTTCAAAACCTATAAACAGATCAGAGAGAGGTTCTCATGGAAGGGCCTCAAACAGGACGTTATGAGACACATCAGTGAGTGTGTGACTTGCCAGCAGAACAAGTCAGAGCATGATCTTCCAACAGGGCTACTTCAGCCACTCCCCATTCCAGAGTAGAAATGGGAGAGTATATCTATGGACTTCATCACAGGTCTACCCAAGGTACAGGGTAAGGACTGTATCTATGTAGTGGTCGACAAATTGACCAAGTTTTCTCACTTCTATGCATACCGACAGAGTACAGTGTAGTTAAGGTAGCCGAGATTTTCTTCAGGGAGGTCTTCAGACTTCATGGGTTGCCGAAGAACATCGTCAGTGACAGGGACAGTCAGTTCATAGGGACATTTTGGAGAGAGTTGTTTTGATTGGTGGGGATAGAGTTGACACCTAGCACCAGCTATCACCCTCAGACAGATGGGCAGACCAAGATTGTCAACAAGTGGGTTGAAGGGTATTTGAGGAACTATGTAGAAGGACAGCAGAGAACGTGGGTAAAGTGGTTACATTTAGGAGAAAATTGCTACAACACCACCTTCCACATGTCCATTGGTATGACACCCTTTCGAGCATTGTACGGATATGATGCTCCCACTTTGGTAGACTTGTTCTTCAGGGAGAGAAGAGACCCCAAGGCCAAGGATTGGATCATAGAGAGTCAGGATATTCTCAAGTTGTTGAAAGAGAACCTGTAGACGACACAAAACCGACAGAAGATAAGTGCGGACAGACACAGGATAGAGCACAACTTTGAGGTTGGAGATTTGGTTTTCTTGAGACTCCAACCCTACAAACAATCATCTCTGAAGAAGAGTGGGGCCGAGAAGCTCAAGCCCAGATTTTATGATCCTTACAGGATCATGCGCCGAGTAGGCGAGGTTGCTTACGAGCTAGAGCTTCTAGAGGGGAGAAACATTCATAACATGTTCCACATGTCTTGCCTAAAAAGGGCAGTGGGACAATTCAATAGCACATTAGAGGAGCTTCCCCCGTTGGATGAGGAGGGACAGTTGGAGTTAGCTCTGGAGGAGGTTTTGGAGTTCCGGGAGCGGAAACTGAGGAGCAGGGTCATCAGAGAGTGTTTGATCAGATGGAGAGGGATTCCAATAAAGGACACTACTTGGGAGAGCAAACAGGTGTTGCAACACCCTGGACTGGTATTTCTTGAGGACAAGAAATTTCGGGAAGGGAGGACTATAATGTCCCTTTCCAAATAGGAGCTCCAGAGAGGAGGCTTAATGGTCTAAACTGCCCCGTTAGACTATAGCCATGGCCAAAGAGGGGTAAACAGGGTTACTAGAGGTCACTCCAGTCACAAGTGTTATATTCAGAAAGTGACATTGAGCTAAAAAGGGTTAAAAGTGATTTTAAGTCATTATGAGCTAGAAATAGAAGTCAACAGTGAATTAGGGTTTCAGCAGTGATTTAGGGTTTTGGAAGTCAACAATGAATTAGGGTTTCAGCATGATTTAGGGTTTTGGAAAGCTATAAAGGAAGGGTCAATGACCTGATTCATGATTATGCAGATTATGACTTGTCATTGAGGAGAAGAGGCGCATCTCAAGAGAGATAGTTCAGTGTATTCCAGGAGGAAGACACCAGTTGGTTGATTTCGGTGTTAAAAGACACACCCTAGTCACTAGGAAGATCAACCAGTTCTTCCATAATTCTTCATTGATTCCACAGTGCTCCCATATTCTGGGTATTATCTTTTAGTTGCTTATTTGTATTTCGGCTAAGATCCTTTGTCTGTTGGTCTAGTCAAGTATTGTCAGTTTATTCAGCTGCATTCGGCCATTTTGTAATCCACAGAGATATTATAATACAAACTTTGCAGTCCTTTGTCACGTTTATTATTTGTATGATCATTTATATGTTGTAAACCTTTGATCCTACACACACATTAGCAGTGTTTCCTAGATTAGCCAAGTCAGGAACATTACAACACTCAAATCTCTTCTTATGTCGCACCTACTTCTTCTCTTGGCATTCTCAGTCCATTTGTTCCCTATCTATTATTACATGCATCCCTCTTCTCCATACTCTTATACCATCCCATGGTCAGCCCCCAATCCCTCTATGTGTGTGAAGGTGCCTAGTTACTAGGGTGATCAAATTCCAACTTCATAACCCCCTTATCACACAACGACATCTTGACCCAAATAGACGGTGATTTCAAATATATTTCGCACAGACCTTTAAATAACTCTCTTTTAGAAGTACTATATGACTGGGTACAATCTATAGCATCAGTAATATAACCCCCCAATACATTATCCAACCAAAAATCAATTGTGTGTGAGATCTTATTACTTATGGTATTAAATTGGTGGATCAACTCAAGAGCCCAACTCCTTAGAACAATAGTACATAATGTTCTGTTCTTTTCACCTAACCTTTGTAACCACTCAATCAAAACTATTGGGAAATGAACAAAGAAAATATCATGTAAATATGTAAATACATACATCTATAGTCACTGCTCTGATATGATACGTGGGTTCTAATTATGATATCTATAAAACTTGCGCTCCTTTGCCTCTAACCACTGTCTGATCTCTTCCTTAGTCGACCTTCACATTCCCCTCAGTCGCAGATCCCGGTCCTGGAAACAAAACTATTTTTTGGCGTGCAGTGGGCAGACCCAGGGTTTAACATGAATTCACCAACAAAACTCTCAGATATCGGTCCTTTCGGCATCACTCGCAAGTAGGTGAAGTCTCACCCCATGTATCTATGGGAACTACAGGAACTAGTTTTCTGCAGTGATGAAGGGATGGGAGTTAGTCCTCATAACCATTATACTTAGCATTATCTCATTATACCTTATATCATGTGTGCAGAAACCTAAGAACATGTAACATATTCAGAATAACAAACCTATATCATATGTATGCAATAAACAGAACAACAAACACATCATGACCCATAGGCACCATATTTAACATGGTTTTCCCAAGATGGGATACGTCCAGAACGACCGACTTCTTATTATATTATTCAGAATAATCCATTATAAAATATGTGCACTGCGCTCATACATCATGCCCTTGTCGTTCTCCTATCCCTCTATTTCCATCTGTCACTCTTCTCGCATACATTCACTACTTCTTACTCTCCCCATCCTATCTATCCCAAAACCCTTACATATTTATACAATTAAAATAGGGCTTAGCCCTTGTCAATGGACCCAAAATGCCTAACAACTTCTAGTGGTCTTCCTCCTTTTGTGTGCACTGGTCTAGAAAGTGTGCCAACTGTCTTTCATTCTTTTGTGCGCACTGCACAGTTCCCAAAACTGGTCCCAAAATCATGTCCCAGCATTGAACTAAGCACATCAACACAAAGTATCACCTGATTTGATATCATGTAGAGGCCAAGACTATTCACTTGATACATTGTTCTACAAATGAGAAAATTGCGAACATCTTCACCAAAGCACTTGGAAGAGAAAATTTTGAAAAGTTCATAACGTTGCTTGGACTCACAAACACCCCTTCAGATTAAGGGGGTAATTGTTGACACATAATCCTTGGGATTGTGTTCCTTGTAATATTATTATAAATATGAAGAGTCATAGGTGATAGGAAGACTCACCCATTAGGAAAGACCAACAATCATTGTTTGTATATTTATTGAGTTTCACATTAATGCAATAACACAAGTGTGGAGTTGTGTTTTCTGCCATACCTGGATTGACAATTTTGTACTCTGGGTGCAGGGTGCATGATTATTCACGAGGAAACTACACCTAAGCTCTTCTATACACAAGGACACAAACACATCATCAAATCATCAAGTAATTATACAATATTAGTCTCATAATCACTAACTAGACCACATAGATAACTTGCCAAAGCTGATCTATATTTTATTAACTTCTTGATCTTAATTACACCCTATCTAATGTTTGTGTGTATTGTCTAACCTAGTCCTCGGGAAGTGACTAACAACTCACCAAATTACAAACAAAACAAATGACATGTATAAAATTTATGGAAGTCTTTACTTAAAACTAGGATGAATCCCCTTATGTCTTCAACGAGTGTTCTAATCTCCTTATTGATGTGATTCCTCCAATAATCTCCTTATTGATGTGATTCCTCCAAATTGTTTATATACTTGAATGTATGGGTCATCTACATCAAGTATGATGTTCTCCCTAACATGGGTGAACCCAATATACGTATTGGAACTTATACTAAGTAATAATAATTATATATCATAATAAATTCTATCTAATTAGAAAAGTAATATTAATACTAAGTAATAATAATTATATATCATAATAAATTCTATCTAATTAGAAAAGGAATAATAATACTTACTAAGAAAATAAATTAAATGCTTACATTAGGATAGCAATGAAAACAATAATTACCTTTATTCCAAAATTATTAATACATCAATTTAAAATAAATAATCTAGTCATTCAAATATATATATGAAAAGACAATAATGACTTGACCTATAATTTCTATAGGTCACTATTTGTTTCAGAGTCTATATACCCAAGACACACTAGCACATGGATTGGTTCGTAACATTATACTACCCTAGGGAAATTTAAAAAAAAAAAATTGAACATAGGACTATTACAATGTAGCCAACATATATATCCATGTGACATATACATATACACATTTTTACCTGTCTAAATTCTACAATGTTTGCAACACATGGTTATTTTACGTTCATGTCTTTAGACCCATGTGTATGTTTAGACCCATGTGCATGTGTATTCATAGGTGACATATACACATGTACATATAGATAATTTTTTAAGTATAGTTTAAAATTCAATATTTAGAGCCATGTGTGTATTCACATATATAAGTATAGTTTAAAATTCAATATTTAGAGCCATGTGTATGTGTATTCACATATACGCATGTACATATAGACATATAGATAATTTTATGATTGTAGTTTAAAATTTGATATTTTGAAATCTTTTTGTAAAGTTGATTAGTTCTTTAAATTTAGAATAATTGTTAAAATTTAAATATTTTTGTAAAATTGATTAGTTCTTTAAATTTAGAATAATTGTTAAAATTGTAAATATTAATTGTTCGTTAAATGTTAAAAATGCAATATGAATAATAGAAATTCAAGTTTTCATAAACAATCACACATAGACAGATTTCACTAAAGTTAATTGAAAAAATAAAAATAAAAACGAATATTTAAACTTGTCCTAATTTTATATAAAAAAGATAAAAATATGAAAGAGTGTGTCACCTTTGTGACACTAAGAAGGTTGAAGATGAAAAACACTTTCTCTTAGATTGTCCAGCCTATATCCATATTAGATCTCATTTTCAAAATATTGATCACACTACCAACCTTCCTAACCTCTTAACTCAACAAAAGTATGGTGATCTTGGAAACCTTCTCTTAATGCTGTTCGAGCACAGAAACAAAATTCTAAAGAATCACAAGTAATCACTTACCCTCTTAAGGTCCGATAGACCAATTAAGTCTTAGTGGACGTTAATCATCATGATCATCATCATGAAAAAATAAAAATAAAAACGAATATTTAAACTTGTCCTAATTTTATATAAAAAAGATAAAAATATTAACTGAATAAACAAGATTGATTTTTAAAATCTACACATTTCATAATATAAACTCATATATATATATTATTAAATAAAAATATGTATATACATAATACTAGATAATATATAAACTCACATATAACTTGAGTGAGTATAATGGTTAAAAACATATGTTTTTTTTGTGAGAAATTACAAATTTAAATCTAAGAAGAGGTAGAGTATATACATCTTTATAAATAAATTGTGTAGAAAATTTTCTACACAATTATGACTAACTAATTTTTATTATTAATATAAAGAAAATGATATATTTACTGTAAATCACATCATTTTTCAATAAATATAGAATTAATTTTTTATTAAAAAACCTTTTCACAAATATAAATTAATTTTTTATTAAAAAATATTTATATTATAAAAAGAATTTCCAACATAATAAACATTTTTTTAAGTATATAAAAAATGTATTGTAAAGTATCACAGAGATTTTTTTAAAATTTTAAATAAATTAAAATGAAAAGACCATATGTAAAAAAGTACCCTTAAAAATAAATGCAGCACATGTCCGTCTTTATTGTTTGCCCTGAAATAGCAGGGGTGAACCGTAAGCCCTGCAAATCTTGTAACAGAAACAGCGGCGTAAAAACCGCATCAGAGTTGAAAGAGTACTTAACGTCGTGGATGGCCGTACTGTGTAATCCCACACGGCGTTTATGGCTCTCTGACTTCCATTCTGCCTCTCTGTATTCCTGTACGCCCCAAAGAAAGCAATTCCAGGCCATGCTGTCTGTCTGCACTTTTACGGTTCATTGGGATTCTCAACGGTTTTTATTTGTGGGTTGCTATTAAAATCGATCTCTTAGGAATCCACCATGGTTGAGTTGAGAAAGGTAGAGGAATATTCTGTGATCAATATTCACTCTATCTGTTATGTAGGATTGAATGTTTTGTGGATTTAAATTATTTTAAATAATTTGATGGTACATATTTATTTTCATTCAACATTCAATTTTGGGTAGTAGGATACTTCCTGTTCACTTATTTATTGGAGAATAATTTCAGTATCAAATCTTTTTATCCAACAAAAAAAAATAATAATAATTAAATTTTTTTCCATTTTCAATTTATTATATCGATCAAATAGAGTTTTGATGAAAATAAGACTCCCCCTCTTTATATATATATAAAACATATTAATTATTGAAAATAAGACTCCAACTCTCAAAAATATATGCGTAAATATCTTTAACATATTAATTATACAAGCAATAACGTTACCATAATTCCACTAAGATTACAATGCATATCACAATTGAGTTCGTAACATTACTTCAAAACTTTTTCCCTAACACAATATAAATGGCATTGAATATTTTAAGAAGGTGTTTGAAACCCAACTCAAAGTTAACAAAATAAATTCACTTCTAAAAGAATTACAAAATGTGTAGATGGAATAATAAATTGAGTTAGGGTAAGAGATTGAAACCCCTTTACTAAAATTTAGTAAAAAACAAAAGAGATTCAAATCCCTTTACTAAAAATTAGTCAAAAATGAAAGAGATCTAATCTCTTAGTTAAGGTTATTTGACAACATAAGTATTTTAATAGAGGACAGACACTTTTAGTGACCACTCACACAACTAGATCAAAGATCAATGCATCGATGTTTTGACATGGTAAAACCTCTATGGGGAAACTTCCATGGCCCCAACCAACGAGGCTACTTGGAGCAGTTTATTAATGCAAAAGAAAAAGATTACAAAGAGATTTTACAAGAGAGTTTCTCACAATCGATCATCGACAAATGACCCTCTATACTCTTTAAATAGAGATCATGGACCAATCGGGTCTTAAGCCACGAATCAATCTAGTTGTTAAGATCGAGGAGAATATGAACCATCGGATCACTCTATGTCGGGAACATATTGTGACCCTTGAATTTCCTAACTACAAATGCATACTAAAAAAAACACAATAAGAAACACACTTTTACCTAACGACACATTAGACCAAGTAGATCTTAACTAACTCCCAAGTGTCTAAATATCCTTACATCCCCCCTTAAGAACAACTTGGGATAGGATTGAAGGATTTATAATAGTGACACAATAGGAGAAGGAAGGAGGCATTAGAGTCTATCACCCCTTAATTACAAATTCTTGAACTCCTAACATAGATCAAAGTTTGGAAAACTTCGCTTCTGTAAGAGACTTTTTGAAAATATTTGCAACTTGATCTTCTGTAGGGAAAAAGAACACTTCAATAACTCGATCATGAATCAACTTTCTCATTAAGTGCAAGTGTATCTCGATGTGTTTGTTGCGTTGATGTTGAATTGGATCTTTGGCGAGCTTGATGGCACTTTGATTGTCACACCAAAGGCTGGTTGGATGTTGTTGCTGGAATCCAAACTCTAAAAGGATCTGTCGAAGCCACAAGGCTTCCTAACTTGCATTTACCGCTACCCAGTACTTTGCTTCTACTGAATAAAGTGCAATAGCATGTTGTTTCTTACAGGCCCAAGTGACAGGTCATGAACCAAGGCTGAAAACATAACTTGCAATAGACTTCCGATCATTAGGGTCGCCGACTCAATCTGAATCAGTGAAACCAACCAATAAAGGAGTCCCCCTGAACTGTAATGTATCCTGAACTGAATTGTACCCTAGACGTATCGAAGTATCATTTTAGTTGTTTTCTAATGGCTTTCATGGGGTGTTTGCATATACCGGGAAACAAGACCAACAACAAAGGAAAGATCAAGACGGGTATGAGTCAAGTATAAGAGGTTACCAACTAACTGACGATACGAGGTGTTATCAACTTCGAGAGAAGTACAGGTGGAAACAAGCTTGACTCCAGACTGGAAGGGATAAGGGGATGATTTACAATATTCAATGTGAAAGCGACAAAGAAGGTCACAAGCATACTTAGACTGGGAAAGAAAAAATCCTTCATTGGTTTGCAAAACTTGGAGGCCAAGGAAATAGTACAAAAAGCCTAAGTCTGTCATTTCAAATTATTTCTTAAGGCTAGTTTTCGCATGGTTTAGAAGTTTTGAGTCACTACTAGTAAGGATAAGGTCATCAACATAAAGGACAAGGATTAATAGACATTAGGATTAGAATGGCATCTAGAAAATCCAGTGTCAATAAGAAAGTTGTCCATTTTGGCATACAAATCTCGGGGAGCTTGCTTAAGACCATAAATAGATTTCTTAATGATCCAAACAAGGATAGCATCATTTTGGACATAGTCAGGAGGTTTTTCCATGTAGATTTCTTCTTGCAAATCCCCATGCAAGAAGGCGGATTTAAAATCCATCTGATGGACCTCCCATTTATGTGAGGTAGCAAGGGAAAGAACGAGGCAGATGGAATTCATTTTGGCTACAGAGGCAAAGGTTTCATTATAGTCAATTCCTTCAACTTGGAAAAATCCTTTGGCAACTAACTGAGCCTTGTGTCTCTCAACACTTCTATCTGATGCATACTTAGTTTTGTAGACCCATTTACATCTAACAAGTTCTCTTCCTTTTGGAAGAGGTACAAGATCCCAAGTATCGTTTGTCATTAAAGAGCGATACTCTTCATTCATTGTTGTATCCTAATCTGGATGACCTGAAGCTTCTGCAAATGTCTCTTGATTATGAGTCTCTGAAACTTGAGCCAAAAGAGAAGAGGCTTGTTGGAACAAAGAACATGTCTGACACTGATATGAAGGATCACCGACAAGATCACCAGTTGCTTCTCGTGTTGAATGGACCCATCTAGGAAGCGGTGGTGTTGGTGTTGGTTCAGGTTAAATGGACTCATCTGGAAGAAGGTGAGTAGGCAGAGGTGGATTTTCATGCTCACTGTCATCATCTAAAGAAGAAACCAGAATAGGAACAGAAGAAGGCACAAACACCAAAGATGGCCCGCAGGCCAAAGAAGGCACAATCATCGAATTAGGCTCGCAGGCCAAGAGATTTTCATCAAATTTAACATCTCTTCTAATAATAATTTCGTTACAATGTGGTTGAAGAAGTATGTAACCTTTGACATCTTCATAATAACCAACAAATATACACTTCTCACTTTAAGGCTGCAATGCTTTCCTTTTCTCATCAGGAATGTGAGCCCTTGCTATACTGTGAAATAGACGGAAGTGACTTACATCTAGTTTAATTTTAGTCCATGCTTCTTCTAGTATCATTTTTAAGAGCCTTTGTGGGAGTGTGATTTACTATGTAATTTGCACAGTTGATGACTTTTTACCAATACTTTAAACTTAATCCCTTAGATTGGATCATACAATTAGCCATTTATTTTAATGTATGGTTCTTTCTCTCAACAACACCATATTGTTGTGGTGTATATGGAACAATGTGTTGCATTTGGATGCTCTGTTTAGTGCAGTAACTTGTAAAATTATTGTTCATATATTCGCCTCCTTTATTTGTTCTTAACCTTTGAATATGTCCAAATTTTTTTTCTACAAGGGCCTTGTAGGCCAGAAACTTGTCAAAAACTCCACTCTTCAGTTTTAAGAAGTAAACCCAAGTACGTCTGGAAAAGTCATCAATGAAATTTAAGAAACAATTGCACCCCGGAAAACAAGGAGAAGAAAGTGGACCACACAATTCACCCTGAAGAAGTTGTAAAGGACTCGAGGTGTGCCAAGAGGCATGTTTGTCAAAACTGTCTTGATGAAGTTTGCCAAGAAAAAAACCGACACAAACACCATCTCTGCATAAAACAAGAGGAAGACTAGTCGCCATCTGTTGATTACATAGTTGATGGAATGAGCAATAGTTTAAATGACCAAACCGCTCATGCCAAATTTTGTTCAAGTCATTGCTATAAGCAACAAAACCTAATGGAAAAAATGATGACCCAAAGTTGTCAAACTTGTACAACCTAGTAATATCATCAACAATTCTAGTTGCAAGAACATGCTTAGGATCTTTAGATCATTGATTACAACTTGGTGAGATGAAAACTCTACGGTTTTACCTTCATCTAAATGAGTGATTTGATACACTGATAGAAGGTTGCAAGAAACACTTGGAACACATAATACACCATTGAAATGACCATTACCTACTTGAATTGTTCCAAATCCTACAACACTAAGAGATCTATCATCACCAACAAATATTTTATTGGTGTTACATTCATTTAGAGAAAACAAATATGGTTTTATCCTTAGCCATATGATAAGATAGTCCATAATCAATAAGCCACCCATCAGAAGAAGAAGTAGAATTTGCATTGAAGAAGAAACCAGAAGTAGAAAGTGCATGTCCATGAGAAGAAAAAGAAGAATAAGAATCAATACTAATGTTGTGTTTCTTCTAAAGATGCCATCTTCTTGAAACATTTGGACTCATCATGACCATATTTCCCACAAAAGTTGCAATGTCTATCAGTCTTCTTATTTTTAGAATTTACTCTTTTGTCACCATTAGGAGCTGAAGTTGTATGAGTGGGTTTGGGACACTTGTTTTGCTTGTTCTTGTGGCAAGGATGTTGCTTCTTGGGATTCTTGGGTTTATCTTTCTATTGGGTGACTAAGGATTTGTTGGAATTACCTACAGTGTTGATCACTCCAAGTTGTACAAGCTTATCTTGCTCTCTAATCAAAGAATCACAAAAGGACTCAAGAGTGGGTTTTTGATAAGTTTTCCCTAGAGCCTCTCTTATGGCATAAAAGGTAGATACAAACACAAAATATGCACCACCTAGATTAGAAAGAATAATATAGATGCAACACTCTTCCTCCAGCTTTATGGTACACTCTTCACATAAAATTCTAAGTATTTTAAACTTAGATAGATAGTATTCAATGCAAGAAAAAAAAATTGGACTTAAAGTCAATATTTGATTTTCTGACTGATGCGCTCGAATAATATTTTGTTTACCAAACACAGATTCAAACTTTTCCCAAGCTTCACCGGGGTCATCAATTTCTTGAAGGTGGAACCTTAAATCAAGAGAGATGGACACTCTGATCAGTCAACGTGCTTCGTCATTCCTATTATCCTATTTGAATTTATTTTCATCATCAGTGGGTTTTTTTTTCTTTCCCGAGATAATCTGGTACAAGCCTTTACTTCTTAATAAATCCTCCATATGAGATTTCCATTGGAAGTAGTTGGTGTTGGTAATCAAAATATCACTAGAAGAAGCCATATTAAATATGTAGACAATATAGATTTAAAAAACTAAAACTGATGAGATAGATGAAAAGATCTCGAAAAATTAGGAAGTTTAAAAAAAAACAACACTGAAAACACACTTCGGATGTGAAAGTTATACCCTCCCTTTTACAAATAAGTTTCTTTATAAAGTGACCCACTTTTATAAAAAGAATCGGGGATCACTTTTACAATGAAGTTACTTTATAAAAGAAAGTTGCATGCAAAATAAATAAATTTAAAATAAAATATTAAAGCTACTTATAATGATTCACTTTTATACTTGAAGTGAAATACACTTTACAATGGATGCATGAATTTAAAAAAAAAATAACAAAAAAAAGACTTGAACTCAAGACCTCTTACTTAACAAGGAAACTTTTAACCAACTGAGATAGAAAAACATATTGTATTGTTTAGAACGAGGATTAAGGGTGTTGTTGTTGGTGTGGTGGAAGACGGCCTTGGAGAGCATGCTCATAAAAAGCTATTTTCATACAAGAAAAAAAAATTGCTTCTCAATGACAACAAGGGTTAGATCTCGGTTAGCTTACTCGAAAAATGCACCTTTTCCTATTTGTTTCTGTTTGTCGATATCACCTAGGGCATGAGGAAAAAATAATACGCAGATATAAAAGAGTAACAACCTGGAAAAAAAAACAATATAAAACCGAAATCATACTCTGCAAAAAATTAAAAGGGGCGTATTCAGGCTTTATACCTCCAGATCTTACTGAAATGGCCGTATCTTGGGCAAACAGGAATTTTGTTGAGTGAAAAGAAAATTGTCCCTAATTGAAATGAGCACTTTGGACATAATGGAACAGTTCTCTTAACCCATAAATGTACGTAAATGGAAAAAACTAGAGATGAAGAAACTCAGCTTCATGATTTTGATCTACAACGGGAGCAGGTCTTTAAACAGGCTCTGATACCATGTTCGACAACACAAGTATTCCAATAGAGGACGAAAAACTTCAGTAACCACTCACACAACCAGTTCAAATATCAACTCACCGATGTTTTAATGTGGTAAAACCTTTACAAGGAAACATCCACGGCCCCAACCAACGTGGCCACTTGGAGCAGTTTATTAATGCAAAAGAAAAAGATTACAAAGAGATTTTACAAGAGAGTTTCTCACAATCGATGATCGACAAATGACCCTCCATGCTCTTTAAATAGAGATCATGGACCAATCGGGTGTTAAGCCATGGATCAATGTAATCGTTAATATCGAGGAGAATATGAACCGTCAGATCACTCTATGTCGGGAACATATCATGACCGTCAGATTTCCTAACTAAAAATGCATACTAATGCATACTAAAGAAACACACTAAGAAACACACTTTTACCTAACGACACATTAAACTAAGTAGATATTAACTAACTCCTAAGTGTCTAAGTATCCTAACAAAGGTTTCCATTTTCATTGAATTTCGTGGGATTATAATATTCCCTTTCACTCACTAAAAAACTTGAAGAAGAGACTAGAAATCCCTGAATGGGAAAACAAATCATAGGTCTGATATATCAAAGTTGATTATAGTGAACTAGAACCATCAAGTTGGTATCTTGTGAATTATTGATTGCAATAATCATTATTAATCTCTCTAGACTCAATGGGAATGGATCTGGCGATCTTTCTTGCATTACGGCTTAAGAAAGAGAGTCAAACCAATAAAGCTATCATTTGTGTGTGTGTGTGTGTGTGTGTGTGTGTGTGTGTGTGTGTGTATCTCAAGGGGATACCTCAACCAGTTGTTTCCAGTGTTACTCAGTATTTGGCTAGTTTTGAGTTATTGGGGGCCTCTTTCAAATCCCCTTGTGTTAGGTCCACTAGGCTATGTCGTCGTGTTTACTAGTAATGTAATCTATGAATATGGGATGCATCCCTTGAGTTTCCCCATAAGGTTTTCCTTATATATATATATATATATATATATATATAGAGAGAGAGAGAGAGAGAGAGAGAGAGATAAAGGATAAGGTATATATATATGCCTTGTGCGTGTGTGGGTGTGTGTGTGTGTGTGTGTGTGTGTGTGTCTATATAAGTCGTAGGGGGTGGGAAATATAACCTTTATGAATGGCTATAATAATGGATGGTGAGCCCAAAACAATACCTCTTTTTTTTTGGATTTTCACTATATGTACCTTATGTGTGTGTGTGTGTGTGTAGTTAGAAACCAACGCCTTAAGAATGATAAAAAGTCAGTGAATAGCAATCCACTTTGAGGGGGAAACCTCCTTTTACAGTATATTCAATGTACAAGATGAGACAATATGATCCTAAGACTAGGTATCCGTGGTATATATAGGAGACAAAGGGTACAATTATAATGAAATGGTACAATGAAGGGTTCTAGCCTACATACAAATATAACACTAGAATTGCAATAATTCAATATTTAGGGCTTAATAAAAGGTTTTATACTTAACATGCGGATTTTTCTAGGGATTGACATGCCCCTCCCCTTAAAACAAGTGCTTTACTCAACACTTGACTAACTATGGGTGTTTCTGCATGAAGAACTCATCTTCCCATATTGAATCTTCCATTGGTAGTTTCTTTCATTTTATGAGGTACTCAATAATTGCTCGATTTCGTAGTCACTTGATCATTGTTTCTAGTTCTAGTATGATTTTGGTTACTTGGGATGACCCTTGTTCTGATCTCAAATAGGTTCCCAACGAAACCCTCAAAACTATCGGCCCTCCTGGTAAACCATAAGGCAACGTTGCGCACAAAGTGCACAACGCAGTCTCACCCGAGATAGCTTTATGGGGGACTGCAATACTCAGGTGTTTGTAGTATAGTAAGGAGTGGGGATTGTGTTTTAATCCTTTCTCTTATACATCATCATCATTAATCATTCATCTACTTATAAGATTCATTCATCATTAACTTATGCATTAACCATTAACTTATAGGATTATTTTTAACCATTCATTCTTTAACTTATAGGATTCATTCATCATTAACTTATAGGATTAGTTTTAACCATTCATTCTTTAACTTATAGGATTAATTCATCATTAAATTATAGGATTAGTTTTAACCATTCATTCTTTAACTGATGATTAATAGAGTAGTAAAAGAAATCATTCATAACACATAGAACACAATATTTTACCTTGGTTCACCCCCTCCTGGCGCTACGCCCAAAAATATCTGGCTCTTCTGCTCTTTTATTCATTCTGCTGCAAAATTTGCACTGCACGCATTACATATTTAGGATTATAATCAGAATGAGGGTAACTACCCTATGGGAGTCTGACTGCATCACACCATCTTCCACATCCCATGATCTAACCCTCAAACACTAGCTTATTCCACTCAACATCAATGAGTACAATAATCAAACTCCCAATCATCAACTGAACTTGACCTAGACCTCCTAGGTATTTATTTATACTACTCTACTGGCTTATAGTCATTACAATATTTTCAAAAACCCTAACCCTAACATGGTTAGGCCTTTCTTCATGCATGCCACGTTGCTTTTCCTCTTGCATGTTGTTTTTCCTTCTTTTTTTGCATGTTTCTTTTCTACCTCCTAAGGCGCGCGCTCCAAAAATACACCTTCTCTTCCAAAATTAGGCTTGTGCCCAAAATAGATATTTCTTCCAAAATAGATCTTTCTCCAAAATTAGGCCTACACCAACAGACCCCCAACACTGACATGTGGCTCATCCCGAGCTACTCAGGTAGTGTGTGCTCCCTGTATAGCCTTCTCCAAGCTGTGGAACTCTTTTTCTAGTTCCTTCCCTTTTTCTTTCACCTGTGCAACTTTATCTATGAGTGCATCGACCATCCGCGTTGTTCTCTATTCTTACAACAATGTTGTGCTCTCTTTATGTGTCTGCTCCATCCTTGTCTTCTCTTCCTCCATATCCACAATTATCTTTGTTTCTTGTTCCTAGAGGGGCTCCTACTGGGCCTTCTTTGCTTGCTTATTGCTCTGCGTAGTTTTCAATTCTGTCTACAGGGTCTTCATCTCCTGCGTTCCCTTCAATCATTCGGTAATGCCCATGTTTTTTTGTCTCTTATTCAACTCCTTCATTGCATCAGTAATTTTCTCCTCTTGTTGGTCCAATAGTTGGACCTTTTCATCCTCCTCCAAAGTAGTCCAAATTTGTGCAGTTCTGTCAAACAATTATGCAACTTCCTTGGCTTCCCTTGCCATCTCATTTGTCTAGAATGTTGCTTACTATTATCTTTTCTCTCGGACCTCAGGAGGATTCATAGGATTATTTTTTTCTTCCAACTCCTCTATCTCTTGCCTATATCCCTCAATTGCTTGCGCAATGATCTTTATATTTTCATCTGCACTCCTATCTGGTGTTTGTGCACTATCTAGAATGCGGTTGTATACCGTTATTATCCCCTTCTCTAGCTTGTTAGTGAATTATTTTTCCTCCTCCTTCTTTGAAGCCAACTGGTCGTAGGTGATATGGATTGTACCTCTTACATTACACTAGCCTGGAGTCTGTATAGTGTTTTTGTGGGTATCTGTGCCACGACTAACTCAAAGTGGTCTATGTCCCCCATGGGTTTCTACGCAGTCTCCTGATCAACTCTAACCATCTGTTGTGTGACCATGAATGTGTCACTACCTTGACCACTATATGAACTATATCGTATTTGTATTTTTGCGCAGGGGGTTGTTGTGTCTTTTCAGGCTGTTGTGTTGTGGCCTATTGTACTATATGAATTTGTAGTTTTAGTAGAGTATCATGGACTTCTATGAGTTTTTCCATGATCTCCTCTTTTTTTTCTTCTGCGGTGTGGACCACATCTTCCCCCTATATTGGACCTTGTCTGCCACAAACTCAACATCATCCTATGTCAGGGTGATGACTGGGGCCTTCTTAGTGTATTTCATCTTTTTGCACGTTTCCTCCACCTGCGTTGTATTTATTTTTGTCTATGAGGGTTGCGCCCCACTCGTCATTGTCTGTGCCCCCTCCTTGACGTCCTTATATGTGTTCCCTTCTTGGAATCCCCCTAAACGTCTGCCTTGGGCACCATTGTTGTCCTCATTGGCCTCTTTGACACTGTGTTGCTTCCAGATGCCTGAGTGTGTATCGCAACCTTCCTAGTTTTAGCAGTTGGGATATGTGTCTTGGTTTAGGAGCGTGCTTTGGATTTCCCCTTGGGTTTGGATGATTTCATTGTTGTTGGATTTGTTCATGGTTTTGTTACAGGAACTTTCCACTGTGTAGGCCAATCTTTGATTATCCAATCAACCTCTTCCCTAGTGATGCAGTACTACATCTCCAACCATTCCTTCTTTGGATCCCTTACGTCCTGTATCCACATATGGTGCCTAGATGCCTTAAACCGGGCTATCCCTTGAGATTCCTAGACCACTTCCACATGAATGTGCCACACATTGGTTTTGCACTATTGTATGTATTCCAGAAGCCTAGAAAACACCGTGCTATTCACTTGTTGATTTTTGGTGTCCTTGGTCTGCCAGAGGGATTCATACCTGGCTGCATAGCACTTCCTTTTTTTATCTAGAAAAGCCAAAAATTTTGGCTCCTGCCACCCTACCAAGGCTATGAGGATAATTATCTAAGAATAATTGTTGTGAGGGAAATCCCCTTACAGACTAGCAAATAGGGTTATCTTATGCATGCAGATATGAGAAAGAAATCTACTTTCTACCTTCGTCCCCAGACTTAAACCCCATTCCTTTCCAGCAAATACATGATTAGACCAACATACCTTGTTCTGGATGTTCGATGTCAATCCTTCTTCACGCTTGATCGCTTGTTGGTAGCTATCCTCTTAAGATTGACTTGCGTACAAAACAAGTAACAAACTACACATGCATTTTACCTACAAACTAATGGGTTAGAGATTCAAACATATATTTATTGATCTATGAAGAACTCATATAGTGGGATGGGAAAAGAATTTATTTATTACTAAATTTGAATGAATCAACTTACAAATGTCGAGAGAATCAACTTACAAATGTCGAGACTGGCCATTGCTCCGCGAATCCTGATCCTGGGCTCCTCTTCAAATGTCCTCCAACTTCTTTTCTTTGTATCTCTTCTTGCACAAGGATGGCTAAAGGGTTGGGACAATGGGAATATGCAATTGGGCAGAGTTTCTTTACTCTCTTTCTCCTCCTCCAAATGGGACCCCTAACCCTTCTTTTATAGGCTAGACGAAGCTAGGTATTTGGATGAACCCTCGGCCATGCATGGCCAGGAGTTTCAGTTAACTCACCCAAAGCTGTGTGTTCTATCGGCAACTTTCCTTTTTTCATGCTTTTTTCGGTCCACGTAGGTTGTTTTAGGTCAGATAGTGTGTACACGCATGCAGTAATGGAGTAAGGCACGTGGGCCCTTATAAAAGAGGTTTTTTAAAGAGTTGTTCAACAATGCTTTTGGCAAAGAAGGGATCTAAGATGGCCTGATGCCAGGTAAGCATGTATGGTGCAAATTAGGGCTATAACATATGCCCCCTAATGTGTGAGGTCAGAAGAGCATCTGATGGCCGAAATACATTACCAATCTTTACTGATGTGCCGAATAAGTGAGCCCAGGGACCAGGAATCGGGAGGCGCCATCTGCAAAATAACAAATTTCTCACCGAGGCAGGCATACCCATGCTCGGGATAAAATAGAATCATGGCTACCAATCAAATACATTGTAGATCCATGTCAAATAACTATATAAAGTGTAGTTGCGAACAATACACAGCGGAGCTACATCTAGAAATAAAAAAGATATACATATAGAGTATCCATCTTCTAGAAGTTGATATGGCCTGATGGATGGAGATGAGATCTTCAGAGCTCGAGCAACAACTTCAAAATCTTCAAAACTCAAGATAGGACTGTAAATGAGTGTACAACTTCACTACCCAAAGGTCTTCGACAGCTCGTCAGTCATGGACTAGATATTCTTGATGATCATAATGAAGGCTTCATTGATTCAAATAAGGACTTGATTGGACATTCAGGATGGTCGGGTATGAGGGAAAGAGACAAATTGCAGAGGGACCGACTCAGGCTTGGTAGAAACTTCCCTTAGACAACAACACGACAAATGATGAGACTTAGGCAGCATGGCATTAATCATAAGTCTACGAAGTAGGAGGCAAAACAAACTCTCCATATGTTTGGAAGAATAACCAAATGGAGGAGGACACAACTCTATGTAGTGAGAACATATTCCTAAGGTCGTATTACATCCCATAGTTTGATGAACAAATGGACAGATGTGCTTTATCCAAGGGCGACTCATTATGCTGCCAATAAAGAAAATACTTTTCCCTTCCTCTTTTTGCGGTATATTTGATTTTTTTGTCTTTTTCAATAATTTTGGAAAAAAGAATAAAGGAATATTACATTACAATGGAGGAACGAGTGTTACAAACATACAAGTTCAAGGCGCAAGGACAAGACTGATGTTCAGAATAATGATACTCGGGAAAAATCCTCTGGGGGCCAAGGGTGTTAAGATGTAGAAGCAAACTGCTACAAGGCTGGCATATAATGTATGCAAATGCGGTTAACAAAACACACAATGGTAACGTCCTTTGATGTAAGTTTAATGAGCCCAGAGAAGGTAAGCTTGGTGGTTTTTCATATTTAGAGAGTCTAAAAAAACATAAAAGGAGACTCCATTGGGGTACCTTTTTTCGAAGATAGTCTAGTCGGTTCGAAAAAGGGGTAAACTAGCACCAACAAGATGTCTATTCAAAACCATTTTAACGAGTGTGATAAGGACAAGATCACTCGGCCATTTTTTCATTTTTAAGGAGTCTGAAAAAAGCTTAACTATGGACTCCGTCAGGAATGTTCTTCTGGACCATTTTAACGAGTGTGAAAGAATAAGGTCACTCGACGATCTTTTCAATTTTAGGGAGTCTAAAAAGAGCTTAACTATGGACTCTGTGGGGGTTCCTTTTTTGTAAGTTTAGTCCCTCAGGCCCGAAAAAGTGGTAAAATTATACCTGAGAGTACTCTTCTAAAGAACTGAAGTTCCATAGAGTATACCTTTGTTCGTATAGTTGACCGTCTAGACCGAAAAAGGGGTAAACTACCATCGGACAGACGTGACTTCAAATTTCAATTTAACGAGCGTGAAGGGCCACAAGATCACTCGACAATCTTTTCATGTTTAGAGGGTCTAAAAAGGGCTTAAAAGAAGACCCATTATTTTTTGGGAGTCCTGAGGGTGAGGTCAAGAGAAAAAAAGAATCATGCAAATGAGGCTCAAACTCGTATTCAGGAAAAACTACAAGGACTCCTGAGCCTACAGTGTTTTAGAGACATCATGGATACCATAATGCAACCAGTACCTACCTAGGGCATCCATGTTCCGGTAAGCTATACCACCAAGTTGCGACACTTCTAAAGCAGATATGATGGTTCTGTGTCACAACCTGATGGGATCGATCCTATGGTAAAGGAAAAAGACAACAAGATACAAAAGTCAGGGTAGAAACCTAACCTATATGCTCAAGTTGATCGTCGGAAAAATTTTCCATGGACCGTCGAAAATTACTCAAAACTCAAAACCAATTGTCCCAATACCCGATCATATCCCTCCTATGCAACTCCCGAATCACTCTAAATGGTTTTCGGTATAAAAAAAATGGTAAGGGAGGCCAAAAAAGTGACAAAAAGAGGCCAAAAAGTCTATAAATAGAAGCTGGCAGCTCATTATCACCATTGTTGATTTGGAAATTGACTTTGGAGCCAAAAGACCCCCTTTGTCAAAAGCGGTGATTCCAAGAGCTACAGTGGACGAAACGAACTTCTATCTGGACCAAGTAAGTACAAACTCTCTTATCTTGCATTTTTAGTCTTTATTTTTGCATTGGGTTTCATTTTTTAGGGGGGTGTCGAGATAGACCTGGAGATGAGAGATACCCAATGACAAAGCGTCACGAAGCAACTCAATAATTGCACTATACTCGGTGACATTATTTATGGTGTCACATAAGCATATACCTCCGGAAGAAAATAACTGGCCTTGAGGTGTAAAGATTACCCAAGCTGTGGAGGCAAGCCTCCAAGTGTGCCGACTAGCACCATCTGCATACCCAACGAACACCTTGGAATCACTCGATATCTTCCACAGTGACAAAATATAACATCAATGACACGTCCATAACACTAAAAGAAACTAAAAAGTAATAATGCAAAGACTATACATATGTTACAACAAGTTACCCACAGTGACCTGCCTATGATTAATACTTCTTGAGGTAGAGCCCATTTCTAGGTTCCGCCAAAGTGTTCCCTTCAAAATCAACCAGACGATAAGCACCCTTTTTTAAAACCTCTTTTATGATGAAAGGTCTGAACCACATGGGTTTGAATTTTCCTGCCCCCAGGGGGTCCTTATCTTGGTCATAGACCAGGACAAGGTCGCCTTCAGAGAAAATCGGAGGATGAACGAACCTATCATACTGACACTTGACCTTATGTTTGTGAGCCTTGTTGGCCAGGGCCGCATCACGATGCTGCTCATTGAGATGCTCAAGGTATACTAACCGTTCTTCAAGTGGAGAAGTGTCTGGCAATAATTGTACTGCCAACTTTAGAGACGGGATCTGACATTCGATGGGCAAGACTGACTCCAGCCCGTAAACGAGTTGAAAAGGTGAGAAACTGGTTGCAGTCTTAACAGATGTTCGGTAAGCCCATAATGCCGAGTATAACATCAAATGACAATTTGACTTGGCTGAGTTGATAGTTCATTGTAGAATGGTCTTAAGAGTTTTGTTTATAGCTTCCACCTGCCCATTTTCTTGGGGGTAGTAGGGTGATGAATGTTCTTGCCATAACCCAAGCTTTGATGTTAACTCGGTCATCATTTTGTTCTGAAAGTGACTGCCATGGTCAATGACAATCTCCCTTGGGACGTCGAACCTTGCTACTATCTAATTGAATAAAAAGAGAGCTGCAGTCTCTCCATCATCTTTAAACATTGGCATAACTTCAACCCACTTTGTGAAGTAGTCTACAGCTAGGATGATATAGCGGTTCCCCCTTGTTGAAGGAGGGTTGCATGTAGTGTAATCAATCCCCAACTTGGTGAAGGGACCAACTGTGATGATAGGAAACATGGGAGCGGGATGTAACCTCATATTCCAAGAGAATATTTGGCACGGATGAAACTTCTTGACCGATTCGATACAATCTTTGATAAGTGTCGGCTAAAAGTAACCTGCTCGTAGAATCTTTTGGGTTGTTGCCAACCCAGAAAAATGACCGCCACAAGCTCCGGTATGGAAATCATTAAGCACGATAATTGCTTCCTCATGAATGAGACATCGGTGTAGGATGCAGTCTACACCTCTCCGATACAATGTATCATCAAGTATGAGATAATTCTTAGCCTGATGGAGTATGCGTCGACGCTCATCATGAGAAGTGGTGGTGGGGCACTTCAAAGTCTGGAGATAGATAAGTATATATCCATACCAGGGATCCAAAGAGGTGATCAAAAACATATCTCCTCTAATAGGCGACTCTTCAAGCGCAAGATCACCTGACTCAACCGGAAGTTCTGAAATAAGTTCTACGAAGACTAGTGACTTTTTGGACTTCGCTGAAACGAAATCTAAGTCAAACTCTTGGAGGATGACTATCCATCTACTGATTTTTCTGCCTATTACCCGTCGTGTCAACATGTACTGAAATGGATTTATGGCAACAATGACGATGGTCCTGCGAAACATAACATAATGACGGAACCGTTGAACAGCATGGACTGCTGCCAACACAAGTTTTTCGATATGAGAATAATTTAGTTCCAGTCCTACGAGGCCTCGGCTCAGGTAATAGATGACATATTCGGCGAAAAAATCATCTTCTTGAACTAAGACCATGCCAATGGTTGACTCTGTTGCAGCCAGATATAATAAGAAATATTTTCTATAGTTAGGTGGCCGAAGCAGAGGGGCATTTGTGAGTGAATGTTTCAATGCGGCGAAAGAGCATTGAGCGACATCGTCCCAACAAAAAGGAACGTCTTTTTTAAGTAAGCGCATAAAACCCTTGGTGATCTCGGTGTAGTTAGCGATAAAGTGTCTTAGAAAATTTTCCTTGCCCTGTAGACTCTGAAGTTGAAGGATTGTGCATGGGGGGGGGGCAAATAAATTATTGCCTCAACCTTGAGAGGATCGACCATGATCCCTATTGTTGACACTATGAAACCTAACAATTTTCCTGATGTTACGCAGAAGCTGCACTTGTTTGGATTCAGGAGAATCTGAAAGTAGCAACAACATTCGAAGATAAGTCGGAGGTGTGTGGGATGATCCATTCTCTTGCGAGATCGAGATGATAAATAATCTAAGTAAGCCTCGACAATATGCTTGAGGTCATGGAAAGCAAAAGACATGGCCCACTGAAAGGTGGCTCCGACATTTTTGAGACCAAAAGGCATCTTACGATACGCGAATGTACCCCATGGACAGATGAATGCCATTTTGTGTTGGTCTTCAGGTTTGATTTGGATTTGATTATAACTCGAAAACCGTCCATGAAAGAAAAGGCTTTGCAACCCACACATTCATCAATGATCTGGTTGATGAAAGGTGTGGGAAAATTATCTTTGGGACAGGCCTTGTTCAAATCACGGAAGTCGGTACATACATGAATCATGCCTTGTTTTTTATTGACCAGCACAGGATTTGACACCCATTGGGTCAAATGGATAGGATAGATAAATCTGGCTTTTAGAAATTTCTCAACCTCAACCTTAATGGTTGTTGCTTTCTTAGGATTAACTAGACAAAGCTTCTTCCAAACAGGCTTGGCATCAGGATACGTTGTGATTTCATGTTCAACTATTTTTGGATTGATACCTGGCATTTCCTCATAAGACCAGGCAAAACCGTCGCGGAATTCTTTGAAAAGATCTGTATAGAGTTGAATCTCTTCGGGGGAGCAGTCAGCTCCAACAAAAACATTCTCCACGACGCCAAGGTTCCAGGAGATATTGATCGGTATGGTTTCAGCGATGGTTTCCTTATTACCCTCAGTATAAACTTCGTGGGTAGCTAAGAGATTAATAGGACAAGACCGGTCTCTTGTCATAGTCATGGTGAATTCTCCTACTTTGATTCGGCTTAACTCTGGGAGGAAGTATGATCTATGATGAAGATCTTCCCAGGGTTTGTCCAGACTAGTCATTGCTTCAATTATTGCTTCGTCAGAGGGCAAGACTAATTCTAATGAATCGGTGTGAGTGAGAGAACCCTGAGCCCAAATAGGCTCTAAAAGTGGATCGAACTCTTGTGCGGGAGTTGGATCAGTGTGGGATGAATTTTGTTGGATTGAAGAATATGCTACCTCAGTTGTGGACAAGGGAATGGACATGCCTGGGTGCCCTGTCCCATCCATCGTGGCCGATGGGGAAGGAAGTATCCACGGATCGTCGAAGTAAGTCGTACGAAACAATGAAACTTGAAAAATCTCAACCTTATGGTGATTGGAGATAAACTTGATATCGCCTTGAGGGGGAGGGTAATCGAAGGTACCCATGAAAGATGGGCACAAACCAACCCCTACGTTGACGACACCTGGTTGAGGGTTATCAATTATCGGGACCGTGGATGCCCCCAATGTAGGGTTAGGTCTAGAGAAAGACAATTGGTCGATGGTCACTATCCGACCCTCGTGTGGAAACAACAAGACCCGAAAAATTGTAGCAACCACAACTTGCATGGCATAAGTCCAACTCCTTCCTAACAAGAGGTTATAGTCGAGGGGTGCATTGACTACCTCTACTTCGACACACACGGTCTTCCCTCCTAACTGCATGGGAAAAGAAGGAAGGATACCATGTGGTCGAAATGAACGACCGTTGAAAGCCATGAGGAGAGTAGGTGACGGAGACAAAATGGGCTGGCCAATGGCCTTCCAACATGCTAACAACATAACGCATATCGAGACACCCTCATCAACCACCATACGAAAGATATTCCAAGTAAAAATTTTCATGGGATAAGCCACTACTATCTGAAAGGCTACGTGGTAAGGTAGACGAGCTTTTAAGTCGGTTGTATCCAGCATAATTGTACCTGGATTACAAGTCTCGGTAGATCCTAAAGCGGTTAACAAGGCTTTCCTCTGGGAAGGGCAGCTTTGGAGGACTTCCAAAGCAGACATCGCACAAGGGGTTTGTGATAAATCTTCCACCACAGAGTAGTTCTGGGTGGCCCTTGTGTTTGGGTTATTAGAATATTTTTTGAATGAATGTCATTGTTTTTCCCAACATCTTCTCAATCTGTAGAGAAAGAGATGGGAGTCCAGCTTCTTTACCCTTCTCAGAAGTGCTTGGTTTACTATAGTCATGCACTCTAGTCGATATAAAAGCATCACTCTTCACCATATATATGTTCGTGGATGTGGGGTTGTTCGCAGGCGGAGAGGGTCCTTGGCTACCCCCTTCCATGCTTGTAGAGGCCTATATTAGATTTTTCCCATGTTGGAATGGATTGGTTAACACAACATGCTTTTTCTATGTCACAAAATTTTTGGCCTCTGCAAGCCAGGGACAAAGGTGGGTTGGGTGGTCTTCCGTGCATAGGTTGCATGGATACCTTGCCTTCTGTTTCTCAGTATTTCCCCCGCCAGCATTATCAATGGGTTTCTTATCCCCCTTAGCCTTCTTTCGTTGTTTTTTCTTTCCTTCAAGCTGCTAGGTGGCCTTTGGATTAGTCGATTTCACAATGTGTACATCTGACGTTTTGGTCGGGGGAGAAGCCAAAGCAGTAGTTTGGCTGGCCGTTGTGTGTTGTATAGACAATTGTTGCAACTGAGTCGTTAGTTGCTCAATGGGATTTGTTTGTGCTGAACCAACAATACCATCGGCATGTGGTCCAAATCTCTGTCTGGTTTTATCAAGTATTGAGCATAGTGCATCTAGCAAGATCTCGTATAATAAACTGTACTGAGAATAGATTAGATCAAGTTGTTGAGCTCTCATGATGGCGTCTTCTTCGAAAAACACTCCCAACGTCGCGATGTCCTTGGACAACTATGGGACCAAAGACTTAAGAAACCACTCAAGCAGGAATGCTGGTGGGATTGGTACCTTATTTAAACTCTTTCGGCGTGTCCATTCTCGGATGTGATCAGAGATATGGTCTGCTTTTGTCTTTGAAAAATTGGCCAGCAATTATGTGCCAGCGTCGTATCTCACAGGTAACTAGATATGGTTTAGGAAAGCCATGGCCAATTCATCGAAGGAAGAGCATCTAGAGCAGTCGAGCTCGATGTACCATTTCATGACACTCCCAATGAGAGTGCGTTGAAACAATCACAATTGTACGAAGTCGTCTTTCAACGAGTTAGATGAGCACCAAAGACGAAAAGTAGTCACATGGTCTCTTGGATCTTTGTTAGTCTTGGCTTCAAACTTTTGGATGTCCGAAGGCAACTTCGTTGACATAGGAGGCCAACGCGGATCGTGACAAATAGGGTCATTCAACAACCTTGTCAATTCTGGCAAATGCAAAGTTTCCAGGAAAGGTAGTTTGGGTTGTTGGTGATAACCTGAGAAAAATAGGCCTGGAGTTTGATTGGCACCAGGTTGCCAGGAAAAGTTCAGCTGCTAGCCTGGATTCTGGTAGAAACCATGGCCATGGCCAGCATATGGATTTTGCATATGTGGAGACATCATCGGTGGATTTCCAAAATAGGACATAGATGGTTGGGCATGCATTACATTCGAAGGACTTTTGGAAGGGTTGCCCCATGTCGATCCCATGGGGATAGGCATAGTACTTTTTCCGGGGTTCCATTGATTGTGGGAAGAATTACCCCAGATCAACATTTTGGACGAGGGAACGAATCCCTTCCAAGAAATCCAAGGCCCTGATGTGGAAGAAGTTCCTGGGTGTGCCCCCTGTGCAGGAATAGTACCCTGCATAGGAATAGATTGTCTGAAACCAGGGTTGCCCCCAGTTGGGAAAGTAGCTGACGAGAAGGTGTTGTTACCAAATGCACCGAACAAATAAAATGATGTTGAACCTACCGGCATATTATGCGAAGGTGGTCCTTGACTCCCTGCTCCAAATAAACTATGGTGTGTAGGTTGCCCGGTGGATTGTTGATGCAAGCCACCGTGTGAAGGGGACAAAGGAGGTATATGACCTCCCCCGTAAGGGAAAGAGTTAAAAGGAGAAGGAGTGACCCCCATGTGACCTTGCAGAGGAGTGTTAGAGCTCCCTGCCCCCAGACCTAAAGTCTGTAAATTGGATTAGGGAAGTACAGGACTGGTACCTGAACTAGGCATCCCGTATGAGAACGGAGGGCCTGTCGCACTTGGTGTGAAAGGGGGTGTGGCCGCTGCCAAAGATGGGATCGGACCACTGTGCGATGTAGAGGTGGTCGAGACCATGGTGGCTCAGATCGGTGATGGTGGGTTAGGAGGTAGAGATGCTCCTGTGGTGACAACCGTAGTGGGAATTGAAGAATTCCCAGAAGGAGTAACAACATTTGTTTCCATTGTTGCGTGTGACACTGTCTGGCACTCATAAGGATGAATTGGTACAATGGTGGGTGCCAAAAGATCAGTGGTGGAGGATTCAATGAGACCAAAGGCTTTCGCTCCAAGGTCTAAAACGGTCGATTCCTCTGGATGTTGGTCGGGCACAATTTCTTGTGACCTGGTCACTTCAAAAGACCCTTGTTGGTCTAGCTTTCACCTTAGTGGTGGCGGGGGTGGCTCCAGTGTAACCTGTGGCAGGCCAAGAAGCCTTCATGACCGACGAAGCTCATGATCCTCCATTGTGTGAGAAGATCAAAGACACTCTAGGGTAGTCTAACCCTTCAAAAGTAACACACACTAAAAAAATAGTCCCTATAAGATAAGACAGGCAAACACTAAATTAATTGGAAGAACAGTTACAACAACCAACACTAGAGCAACTTACCGGTGCAAGTGAAACTCAAAAATGGAAGTACCCTCTAGGTATAATATACAAAGTGTGGCCCGATGTCTGTCCTAGGTACCGTGGTTTACCCCCGCAGTCACCTGTGTATGTCCCTAAAAAATATAGGCAACTAGGTTGCCAGTGCGTGAACAGTCACCAGGAGGGTACAGTCGAAAGTCGGGTAGACCACAATGAGCAGGGTATCGAGCCCGAAACCTATCAAGGGTATCGAAAGCAAGTGGTCTGGAAGACAACTGAGGACCTCGAACGGATTCAAGACCCATGAAGCCCCGTGGCAACTGCAATCGATGGAATCCCAAAACAAGCCCTCTATATGTGTTCTCCACTACGATTGGTCCATCTTTGGAAGGGTTATCTCCGCTACCTTTCCGCACGTGACCTCGTGTTTATCCCCTGTGTTAGAGGGTGGTCCTGGATAAAATTCACGATACTGGACTTGGACACTCCCTAACTCAGACTCCAATGTTTGATTTTAATGGCCTTGAAGAGTTTCCTCTCCAACCTAATCCAAGGCCCTAATCCTGAACTAGTTGGTTAACCCTACAAACATAAAAGCCTAATAAATTTTAGATTTAGCGTTAATTTTATGGCTTATATTATGTCAAGGGGTATGAAAGTGAAACTGATGATGTTTAAAAGACGAAAGTAAAAAATGAACAAAAAGCTGGAAACAAAAATTTCACTTAACGCAAATTTTCAACAACTTTCCAATTTTTTTTTTCTAAGATTTTTGAACAGCAAACTCAAAAGAGAATTTCACTCGACTACGAGCTACTTATGATCTAGGTAAACTGCAAAGAACTTATGAAATAAAAGACTCTTCCTTGGTTACTAATGCAAAATCACACTTTTCAACCAAACAAGAAAATGAAAGAGATTTTTTTATTTTATTTAAATGCTGATAAAGAAAAAATGAAAAATACCAACAAGTAAAAAACCAAGAAAAACAATTCTGGCCTAATTGTAGATCGCAAAGAATCACTTCAAGAAATCACACACTAGCAACTTAAAAAATGACTCTCACACTTGTCTAAAAACCCTAAAGAAAAATTTTTAATGACAACTTTTTTAAATGAAAAAGAAAGATATGGCTAAGATCAACCCTAAGCTACTGACTGCTAGGACAGAGATTCAGAAACCTGAGAGGTATAACTCTTGTCAAGGGAAATATGACTGCCTCACCCTCAAAAAAAAATTATCCTGCACAAGAACGCTACTGACAATTCAACAGCAAGCATGTGCACGTGAGCTGTGTAGAGCCAGAGGGCGTGTACACATGTGTTGGCCTTATACAGGTCGCGTGTATCTCTAAAACTCTGAGAAAAATAAAAACAAACAATCCAAACCACGAAGAGACAACTGATATTGATAACCAGGATCTCCTGAAGGCTTAGACACTCTCTTTAACATAAACAAGGAAAACAATGTAAGGAAAAAATTCGTAAAAAAAACTAATCTAAGATAAGACTGCAAACAACCAAGACTTAGACAGATATCAGAAAACCCCTGAAATTGAATGATTCTAACAGGAAAGAGGATGATTGCCTCCAAAATTTTCTGGAATCTACACACTACTACTACTTCTTCAGCTAGCATTTACATGCGGGCTGTAAGAGAGTAGGGCGCGGGTACATGCGTGCAGACCTTATGCAGGTCGTGTGTGCCTCTATGGGTCTCGAAAAAACACAATCAAGCAAATAACATAGATAGTTGGTATGGAAAACCAGACTCTCTGCTAGCTCAGACTTTGCAGAAACTTCAAAAAATAGGCAAGAAAACCAGTCTTTTAAAACTACCCAAAAAATAAAATTCCCAGGAACCCTAGAGACTTCCCCAGTATGGTCACCAATTCTGTTGTGAGGGAAATCCCCTTACGGGCTAGCAAATAGGGTTATCTTATGCATGTAGATATGACCGAAAGAAATCTACTTTCTACCTTCATCCCCAGACTTAAACCCCATTCCTTTTCAGCAAATACATGGTTAGACCAACATACCTTGTTCCAGATGTTCGATGTCGATCCTTCTTCATGCTTGATCGCTTGTTGGTAGCTATCCTCTCAAGATTGACCTGCGTACAAAACAAGCAACAAACTACACATGCATTTTACCTACAGACTAATGGATTAGAGATTCAAACATATATTTACTAATCTATGAAGAACTCATATAGTGGGACGGGAAAAGCATTTCTTTATTATTAACTTTGAATGAATCAACTTACAAATTTCGATACCGACCACTGCTCCGTGAATCTTGATCCTGGGCTCCTCTTCAAATGTCCTCCAACTTCTTTTATTTGTATCTCTTCTTGCACAAGGATGTCTAAATGGATGGGACAATGAGAATATGCAATTGGGCGGAGTTTCTTTACTCTTTTTCTCCTCCTCCAAATGGGACCCCTAACCCTTATTTTATAAGCTAGAAGAAGCTAGGTATTTGGACGAACCCTCGGCCATGCATGGCCGGGAGTTTCAATTAACCCACCCAAAGTTGTGTGTTCCGTCGACTACTTTCCTTTTTTTTTGCTTTTGTCATTCCACACGGGCTATTTTAGGTCAGCTAGCGTGTACACATGTGCAGTAATGGAGTAAGGCGTGTGGTCCCTTATAAAAGAGGTTTTTTAAAGAGTTGTTTAGCAGTGCTTTTGGAAAAGAAGGGATCTTAGATGGCCCTATGCCAGGTAAGAATGTATGGTGCAAATTAGGTCTATAACAATAATGGAACTCAATTCCATTATCCTACATGTCTTTGTAGTCGATCAAGAATTGGTTCAGGAGGTAAGGCATCCAACTAAACATTACCCCTTTCACGCACTGTGCGGCGACTGCAATGACTCCTACTAGAGCCTCTTCTTTTTTGCACTTCCTCAACAACTTGCAAGCCATGAGATTGCTGGAGAAATTTTTCATCTCATCGTTGATGTCTCTAATAAAAATTCCCACGTTCCCTCTGCTGGTACCAAATTGTGCCTTGAATATCTCAACAATCTCCTTCTCACGTGCTTTTTTGTCCAAGTATTCCTCTAGTTGTGCGCCCACTGTTGGTAACCCTATAATTTTGGTGATCAATGCCACATCAAGATGTATTGGTGTTAAGTACCTGATTATATCTACAAATATAATCACCACAAATACTGAATACACAATAGATCCACAAAGCAATATAGAAGAAATCACACTTTTATTATAATAAAACCCTTGAGGTAGGGAAACACCATACAATGGATCCTGTTATGGAAGGGATCCTCTCCTGTTCACTTGCCTCTTCGAGGGGGAACCCTCTTAATGCGATTCTTATCCAAATACAATACTTCTCTTCATATCCCATTACATTTCTTGATCCCCTTTATATAGTGCTACCAACCACCTAAGAACATTCTAAAGGAGGAACCTTCTAGAAGTATAACCTTCTAGAAGTATAACCTTCTAGTAATTCCTCTTACATTTATTATATCTAACTACCATAGTGGGCCTTATTTAATACTATAGTGCACCTAGTCCACCTTACATTGAATGACCTCCACTATTATCACTATGGGCCCTCTGGACCCCCAACTACCTCTCTAGATACCTAACATTCCATCCCCCTTATGAAAGCATTGTCTTCCACGCTTGTTATGAGGATCTACAACCATATACCAGGGTCCCATGGATAAGTGTGGACCATAGTTCTGAAGTATACTATAGAACCAGGGTCCCATGTAGAAATGAAATCCACCATGTTAAATTAGTCCAACCGCCATTGTAAACCAAGGTCTCATGTCCAAGTGCTCATGTGAACTCCATGCGAAAGATAACAAAACCTAATAACCAATTGAAAATGATGTTCCAAAGACTGACACATGTCATGCGGATCCAAATAAGAAGATCCATCCACATAGTGGGAAAGGGTTTTAACTAAATCTAGAAGGAATAATGTTGGTTTTAAACTTCTTATTCTTCTTTTCTGGATGAGTTTATTGACCCAGGGTTCATGTCTTTCGGGTTTCCACCAAAACCTCTAAAACTATCGGCACTTTCGGTAAACCAGAAGGCAACACAGCACACAAGATGCACTGTGCAGTCTCACCCGATAAAGGTTTAATGGGTGGATGTAAGACTCAGGTGTTTATAGCCTAGGATTGAGTAGGAGATATGAGTGCTAACCATTGAACCATATATTAAAACTTGTAAATGCAACATATTGTTATTCATGATTAATGCAACAAATCCATAGGCTTATTCCTTCAGTATTGCAAAAGAACTTAAACAGGCTAAATTCATTCATTCAACATAATAATACTACTTCAAACAATAAGAGATATGCAAACATTCATCACACAACACAGATGTTACCGTGGTTCACCCCCTCCTGGGGCTATGTCCACAAAGATTTGGCTCTCAGCTCTTTTATTATATTATGTTTGCATCTATAGCATCGTGCGCTTACAACTCTTCTCAGTCGGGTGAGATCTATATGAGGCAGACTAGATCACACCAGGATCCACAGCCTGTGATCTAACCCTCAATATCTACCCTTTCTCATCCTCTCTAGATCCACATCTTATACCAAATAGGTCTTACATAAAAACATTACCTATCACATCAACTCATGTGTAACTACAATAATCAGAATTGAACAACACAAAAGCCAACCCCCTATGATACCTACATAACATTATTTATACATTTCAAGCTCTTCATCCGTTTACAATACATTACCAAAACCCTAACCCTATTCTTGTTAGGTCTTCCTCCCATGCGTGCATGTTGTTCTTCCTTCCAGCTATTGCTTTCCTTGCATGTGCTCATGCTGTGTTTCCTTCCAGTTGTTGCTTCGCTTGTGCATGCTTTCTTTCCCAAAAATGCCATAATTTTTCGCTTTGTCCTTTTTCCTACCTCCAACAGGCCCCCAAAACTAACATGTGGCTCGTCGTGAGCCACCTATCCTTTGTCCGCTTCTTCGACCTCCTTGGTGATCGCCTGGAACTTTTCCCTAAGTTTTGATGCTTGTGTCTACGCTTGTGTAGTCTTCTCCTTGAGTGTGTCCACTATCTAGACTACAATTTCATCATTGATCAGTTCCACACACTCTACCTAGGTCTGTGCTATATGTGTCTTGGCCTCCTCTGCTTGTGCCATGACTTCTGCTACCCGTTCCTATAATGGTTCCATTTGAGCCTATCGCTCCTATTTCTATGTTTGTGTGGTAGTGAGATTGGCCTGTAATTTCTTCATCCCCTACGTTCCCTTGACACGTTCTATAATTGGTACTGTCTTATGCCTTTGTTTGAGTTATTGGATCACTACGTTGATCCTTTCTTCTTCCTTCTCCCACTTTTGGACCTGCTGATCCTCCTCTAACTTCACCCAAAGTTGTGCTACTTTATCGAACAAGTCAGTTGTTGTGATGACCTGCTGCTCTATTTCTTGCAGCTACGTTGTTGCTTCCTGATTCCTTTTCTCCTTGACCACTGGTGGAGTGGTTGGTATGAGCTTCTCCCAGATATTCTGGATCTCCTTCTGGTATGGATTGATTTCCTGCGTAATCTGATCAATCTTTTCTACTGCTGTGATCTCATCAATCTGCGTGGCCTGTGGAATATTATCGTAAGTTCCTACCACTTTCTGCTCCAATCCTTTTATGCACTCCCTTTCCTCCTGGGTCTCATATTTATCTTGCTCATAGACTACTTCTAGCACGTCCTGTTTCTTTTTTTCCTGCTTCAATTTGGTTAAGTGTTTGTGTGCGTGAGACTGTACCTTGTGGTTGACACTAACCTGCAACCTGTGTAGTGCCCCTGATGGTATCCTTGTCAACACAAGTTGGATTTGGCTTAAGTCCTTCAAGGGTGTCTGCCCCGCAATATCGTCCATGCACAACATACTAGGCTTGATATGGAATGTTACGTGTGACTGCATTATTGCCCGGACTGACTCTCGCTCCTCTTCTTGCACTCTTTCTTCTGGTTGTGGTGCTAGTGGTTTGAGTCCCCTATTGCTTGTTGGTTTCCCTTCCCCGATCTTCTTAAGGATCTTTCACATGTCTTCCAACTGTGCTTCAATCCTATCCATGTGGTGTGTAGCATGGTCGAAGTCCTCAGATAAACAATCCTAGACCATTCAGGCTATCATTTCCCCATCATCCTCCATGATCGTATACTCTGCCAGTGTTCTTTGGGCCTTTGATTTATTGTGCATGCCTACCATCTATGTGGTTGGCCTCTTATTTTCCCCTGTTGTTTGTGGGTTGGACCTTGCTTCGATATGTTGTGCGAGCTCGGCCTATTGTTGTCGCTCCGTGGTTGGCTATGTCTTATCCTTCTTTCCATTTTGGGTCCCTGTCTTCATTGGCCCTTCTTATGTATGCATTGTTTTTCCCTAGCCCATTCTTCGTCTCTTGGGCACTTGGATTTCTTTTGACTGGGTTTCTTCTTGCCCTGCCTCTTCTTCTACTATCATTTTCGGCACTTCCTAGGTGATGGTTGGAATCCTCCATTCCTTGTCTCATTCTTTGATGACCATGTCGATGTCACTCTATGTGATGCAGTAGTGCATCTGCAGCCACTGTTTAGCCAGATCCTTCCTTTCCTGTATCCACATTGCGTGTCACATGGCCTAGAAATTGGCAATGTCTACATATCACGCGACAGCTTCTGGTGTTATTCTCCACACCTAGGAGATGGATTCTTGTAGGTCACGTCGGTATCCCTTGAAGATAGACCCGTTCACCTTTTTTCTCCTCGACTCTGGCTTGGCTTAGAGCAACAGATATCTTACCCCTTGATTTGGTTTGGGTCTAGTGAAAAAAACTATGTTCCTTGTCTCTCTCCTCCCATGAAGGCTATTAGTGTGATCAACCATGAATAGTGGAACTATGTTCCTAGATCTTGCACATCCTTGCAGTCATCCAGGAATAGGTTCAAGAGGTACGATGCCCACCTCATTGAAGTGCCTTCTGTGCATTGATATGCAACTGCAACAACTCCAGCTGGGACTTCCTCCCTATGGCATTTTCTTAGCATCTTGCAGGCTAAGAGTTTCGTGCCCAATTGTGTGGTTGCGTTGTTGATCCTCTTGGTAATGATTCCTCTTGTCCCCCTGTCGATGCCATACTTCTTCTTCATCTCTTCTGCTAGCACTTTCTTCTTGGTTTTGTCGTCCAAAACAACACAGGATCCATGCCCCGAATTGGTAACCCTGTTATTTGTGCGATAATCTCAATGTCTATTGAGACACACTTGTCCAACCAGATGTCCCCTCCATGCGTGACTGCTAGCAATTGTTTGACACATGCGGTCGTGTGTTGACCCCAGCCAAAATGTGGTAGATCTATGGGACCTAAAATTCATGTCCTCTGTAATCCAGTTTCCCATTGGAGTGGCTAATCAAGCGATTCCCCAAACCGACTCGTTCCCACCATCTTCATGTATACTCGTTTTGCAAGTTCTGGGAACTTTTCTTCAATAGCTATGTCGTGGTTCGAGTATTTTAGCTTCTTGATATGACCCAGTAGCTCTGGTCCTACCTATACCCCATTTGGTATGTGTGGTAAAACAATTTTTGCTGCCGGTTTCTTGCGAGGTGATCTGGCTATATGTATCATGTCTTTCTTTTGCTGTGGTGGCTGGCTCAAAGTTCCAGTGACTTTCGGTTGTTCCTCAGTATAACATTTTGGACTTGATGAGACATATTCGACTGTCTCCTCTACTTGGTGGTCTAAGATGGTCGTTTGAGACACATCTGGATCCACTGTTGATGTCAGGTTCGGCGTTGTTCCATTGACTTTCAGATCTACTTCTGTATTCTCTGGTTGCACCTCTTTCAGGATTTATGCTCCCTGGTTCTGCGGCTCCTGTACTTCTGTCGGTATGTCTGTATTATGGCCCTCCAGTGCTAGTTGTTGGATGTCCTCCAGTATGGATTCCAAGTGCACCAGTGTTGTTTCCAAGGATGGGATGTCGTCGACATTGACAATATCTGGTGGATGTTTTTCACCTTCTTTCGCATGTCCTCATGACCTAGTGTGAACTCTAATTTTCCTAGTGGTCTGGCTCGCTTCTGCTTGCTTGGGCAATGCCATGGCGGTGAATGTTAAATGTTTGTTGGCTTCGAACGGTCTCTATTATCTCTGTGATCTTTAGCCTCTGTCGCTCTCTGTTGGTTCTCTTTTTATGAATATACTAATGGCTCCCTCGTCTGTGTGTTGTATGGATTTCCCATGAAGCTTGTCGAGGATGCTTCCTTGATTACGGCTTCAATGCACCTTAATTATTGGTTCAATGCATCTCCAGTGGTTTCATACTTTCCATTACTCTGCCTTGTTGTTTCCAGTTGGTGCGTTTAATTTGGCGTCCCATTGGTCCTTGCCATCCTTTAATTCCACCTAGTGTTGTCAAGTCATCATGCTTTTGTTGACTTTCCCTTTTCCCTCTCGTTTCGCTTTTTTCTGTGGCCGTTGTCCTTATCCTCACCGAGTTTGGGTTTCTATATTTGTATAGCCTTTCTACCTCTAGCAAATTGTGGTTCTTTCCTTTTGTTCTTTTTCTTTTTCCATATACTTTTTTTTTTTTACACTGCACGGTGGATGGTCGACTGTCCTTGTACAGCTTCAATCAGCTCCCATTAATCCTCCCTTTGAGTTCTGCACCTAATAAATATCTTAACTATAAATCTCCTCCATCTGTAATATATTTTGCTTGGTATGGTCCTAACCAATGCATTCTGAGCTTTCTCGGGTGCTGAAACGATTTGTTGTCATACATTAGTATGAGGTCTCCTTCCTTGAACGTTTTATTCTTGATGTGTCTATCGTGCCAAGCTTTATCTCTTTCTTTCTGAACTTGTTGGTGGAATCCTGCTAAGATCTGGTCTTCCTCCATGGTCATTAACTGATTCAATCTCTCATGTACTGTGCCTTGTTCTATCATTTGTGTAATTGATGCTACATGTAAGCTTGGTACTATAAATTCTAATGGCACCACTACTTCTTGGCCATAAACTAGTTTAAATGGTGTGTTCCATGTCAACCTTTTGCATGTATTCCTATAGGCCCATAATACTATTGGTACTTTGAGATCCCAGTCATCCCTATTGATGTTACAGATCTTTTTCAGTGCATTCTCCGAGATTTTGTTAAATGCTTCCACTGTGCCATTCACCTGTGGGTGATATGGTGTTCTTTTCTGGTGATGAACTTCAAAATATTCAGTCATCATGTTGATGGTGTTGTTTATTAAGTGTCTTCCTTGGTCGCTCATCAAAATTCTTGGGCACCCAAATATAGTGATTACTTGTTCAAATAGAAAATGCATTGTTGTTTCTGCGCTGCAATCCTTCATTAGTGCGGCTTCCGCCCATCTGGTTAAGTATTCCATCGCAGTGATAATGTACCTTTCTCCTGTAATTTTTGTTGGTGGGTTGATTAGTCCCATGAATTCTATTGCCCACTTTTCGAATGCCTGTAATGTTACTTGTGGTCGTAATGGCATCTCGTCTCTTCTGTTGGGTTTTCCTACCCTTTGACAAACATTGCATGTTTGATAGTATTCCTTTGAATCTCCATGAATTGTTGGCCACCATAGTCATGCACGTAATATCTTATGTGCGGTAGCTTTACCTGCATAATTCCCTCCTATTGTTCCCTCATGGGATTCTTCTAAGATTCTTGGTCTTTCGTTCTCTAACAAGTATCTTCGAAAGATGTTGTATGTGCCCATCTTATATAGATGTCCTGCAATCAGTTGATAGTCTGCGGCACAGACTACCAGGTTTTTCTTTTGCGTGGTACTATACTCTTGCGGAACAGTACCTGTGCTGAAGTATTGAATGATGTTTGTGAAGTATTCATCAACGATCTGAACTGAGAATAAATGTGCATCTAGAAATTTGTCTTCTAAATTCATAGGTTCTTCTCCATTTGTGACCCTTGATAGGTGTTCAGGTCCTACATTCAACTTCCCTGGTTTGAAAATGAATTCAAAGTCAAATTCTTGGAATAATAGTAACCATCGACAGATTCTCCCCCCCAACACTGGCTTGTTGACTAGATATTTCAGGGCTGAGTGATCTGTGAACATCTTAAAGTGTATCCCCAATAAGTAATGTTTGAACTTTTGCAATGCATAGAACATAGCTAGCCCTTCTCTTTATGTCATGTTATAGTTATGTTCTGAGTCGGATAACTTCCTTCTCGCAAATGCTATCAGGTGATCCAAGTCCCCCGATCCTGACTGCGCCAAGATAGCTCCAAGTGCTATGGCTGATGCGTCTACATGTACATGGAATGTCTTCTCCCAATATGGAAAGAATAATATCGACGCGATGACCATATTTTTCTTTAGTATCCAGACCGTGTCCTTTATTAGCAACTTTTCCATCGGTTCAATAATCTATGCGTAACCTTTGATAAATTTCTTGTAGTAACCTGTATGCCCCATTGTCTCTCTTAGCTATTGGACTGTTTTCGGTGGTGGTAGATTAACAATGACTGCGATCTTTGAAGGATCTACTAATAACCCCTGTTTCCATACTATATGGCTCAATAGTATCCTGAACGGTGTTCCGAATATGCATTTCTTTATATTCAGTGATATCTGACATTGTCTACATATTTCCAACATTATCCATAAGACTTCTACATGGTATTTCAACAAATTGTAGTCTTTCCAATCATCTAGGTATACTTCAAGGAACTGGTGGATGAATTCCTTAAATGCAGCAATGACTACTCTGGAAAATATTGTTGGTGCATTCTTCAGTACAAACGACATGACTGTGTACTGATACAATCCCCATTCTGTCACAAACTTGGTCTTGCATCTTTCTTCTTGTGCTATCTTGATCTGATGGTATCCTAAGAATCCATCAGTGAATGAGTAGTCTTCATTCCCTCCTATGTTCTCCAACACTTCATCTATGAAGGGTGTAGGGAATGGGTCATGTAGGCATGCATCGTTCAACTTTCGCAAGTCGACGCATATCATGATCCCTCCTTGTTTCTTGTCCTGTACTACCATCGGGCTTATCCATTCTAATTCTTCGACTGGTTCGATGATTTCGAGTTTGAGCATCTTGTCAATCTCAACTTTGACTTTCTGCTTATATATGGGGTTCAGTCTATATGGTCGTTGTCTGAACGATCTCACTTCCAATCTAAGTGGTATCTTCATCTCTCCTAGCTCTCCTGCTATGTCCTTCATCTCTGCAAATGTTGTGGGGAATAGGTCGTTGTATTCACACAATAGCTCTGTTATGCTTCCCACTGTTTGTTCATCCCAGTAATCTTAAATGCTGACCATTTTGGGATGCTCAATTGTCCCAATGTTAAATTTCTTTACTTTGATCGATGTAGAAATGAATTATGATTCTATGGGTGGGCCTTCCACATCTCTTTCACCCTCTGCTTCTTCAATCTGAATATCGTGTGGGTCGTCTTCATCTGGTGCTTCCTCTTGCACATGGTAACATGAGAACAATTCCTTGAATTCATGTTTATTTCATTGTTGCTCTTTTGTGATAAGTTCTATTTCTGGTGCTTGGATGAATATCACTCCTCTTATATTTTTCAAAGTTGCATCTATTTTGGGGTTCTCATGCTCAAATGAGAAAGTGGTTGTGAAATTATGTTTCAATGTCGTTCATGTCGTAGTTCCTTAGCTCAATTCCTAGTTTGTATACTAGCTCGATGGTATTCCCTCTAGAGTGTGTATGAAGTAGTGAGTCCATTCCTCTGGACACTACTAAATTTGAACGTTTTTGTGATGAAGTTTCGTCGGAAAAGGGTCATTGTTGCGACCAAGATGTTTTTATTTGTTCGTCAGAATAAATTCGTCGGTCTAGTGACCACACATGGATCTTCACCAGTATAGCGACCGGGAAAAGAAGCCTATTCACAATAGGGAAAATTTACAATTCGTCGGTCCATCGACCAAGATTAGTCGGTCTAGGGACCAACTTTAGTCGCAAGCCTTCCTAGCATCTCTAAGGAAAACATAACCTTAGTCACTCTAGCGACCATAATTAGTCGGTCTAGCGATGAATGTTAGTCGGTCTAACGACCCACTTTAGTTGCAAGACTTGCTAGCATCTCTAAGGAAAACATAACCTTGGTCACTCTAGCAACTAATGTTAGTCGGTCTAACGACCCACTTTAGTCGCAAACCTTGCTAGCATCTCTAAGGAAAACATAACCTTGGTCACTCTAGTGACCATAATTAGTCAGTCTAGAGACTAATGTTAGTCAATCTAATGACTAATATTTGTCAGTCTAACGACTAATATTAGTCACAAGAGCGACCAAGACAACCCTGGCAAACTTATTCAAGCAACCAAATGGCTATACAAGCGATGGACAGGTTTGTTGCTAGAGAAACTAAGGTTGGGGTTTGTTTTTTTTTAAATATGTCATTCACACAGGAATAATGTTGGGGTTTTGTTAGTGATAAAAAATCACTTTCTAATATTTCCCAAATCACATGATAAAAGGATCATTAGGTAGAAGAGTTATTTTTAAATCTTAAAGTTTTAGAGGTTTTGAGAAAGGCTCAAATTCACATAAATTCAATTAAATGAGGATTTCACCTCTAAAAATAGGCCACAGGTTAATTTTAGCTTTCAGCGGCTAAATGTGAAATTTACAGTTTAATGAGCCGCCGAAAAGCTTTGACTTTCAGGAGCTAAAAGGAAAAATACACGACTAGTAAGCCGCCGAAAGCTCTGAAGAGTCCAGATCGGTATTCTTTCTACCCAAATCGCATTTTTCTGTTTCCAGAATCTGTGGGAATGATCTCAAATTAAAGACAATAATTTTGTTTTTAAATCTTAAAGTTTTAGAGGTTTTGAGAAAGGCTCAAATTCACATAAATTCAATAAAATGAGGATTTCACCACTAAAAATAGGCCAAAGGTTAATTTTATCTTTTGACAGCTAAATGTGAAATTTACAGTGTAATGAGCCGCCGAAAATCTCTTACTTTCGGTGGATAAAAGTCAAAATACACGACTAGTAAGCCAACAAAAGCTCTGAAGATTCTAGATTGGTCTTCTTTCTACCCAGATCGCATTTTTCCGTTTCCAGAATCTGTGGGAATGATCTCAAATTAAAGATAATAATTATCAGAAGCTAGATCATCCTCTTCATCAAGGTTTGAAGGCATATGGTAAGGGAATGAAGCCATATGGCATGTTTATTCTTGACATAAATTTCCCAGCCATCAAAGACAGATTTCGAAAACTGTGATTTTCACTAGCAAGCTACCAAATAATTCTCCAGGTTGTCAAATTTGACTTATGATGATAAGATTGGATCATTTATGCTAAAAGATCAAATTGATTATGTTTATTTTTGGTATTTCAGATCCGTTAAATTAGGATCTTGAAACCTTGATGTAAAGGCTATAAAAGCCTGAGAATTCTAAGACACCAAAGGGGGGGGGGGAACAGTCTGAGGAGTGTGGTTCTATTCTTGAAGACTACAATGACATATAAAGAAGATAGTCAGCCTTCCCGAGCCTGATACAGGCCCTAGGAGGTTGAGAGTCACATCCAACATATGACCAATTTTAATACATATCTCATTGAGATGGAAATAACAATTGAAGGCATAGCTATGTACAATGTGCATATTAATAAGAAACACA
>ML778195.1:20822-38341 GCA_009831015.1 Picea engelmannii | reverse complement strand
TATTTCCTACCAACAATATGTCATCAACATACAACACTACATAAATGAAGTGATTACCAACCTTCTTGGAATATACACAGTGATCAACCCTGCTTCTTACAAATCCCAATCCAAGGATGTATGTGTCAAACTTTTGGTACCACATCCTAGTTGATTGCTTCAGACCATATAGTGACTTCTTCAGCTTACAGACTAGCTCTTTCTTTCCCTTGACTACAAAGCCTTCTGGTTGCTTCATGTAGATTTCTTCTTCCAGATCCCCATGTAGGAATGATGTCTTCACATCCATCTGTTCCACTTCAAGATCAAAAGTAGCAGCAATAGATAAAAAAAAGTCTAATAGAATTTAACTTAGCAACAGGAGAAAAAATCTCACCAAAGTCAATTCCCTCTACCTGAGAATAACCTTTTGCTACTAACCGAGCTTTGTATTTCTCCACTTTACCTTGTGCATTAAACTTCTTCTTGAACAACCACTTACTACCAACCAATTTTCTTCCAGCTGGAAGCTCAACTATATCCCATGCATCATTCTTATCCAAGGCATCCATTTCTTCAACCATGGCCTTCTTTCGGAGTTTACTATCCTCTGAATTCACTGCTTCCCTGACAGTTCTAGGATCATAATCAGTAATGGATAAAGCAAAATTGGAACGAAAATCAAGTGGACTATACCTTTATGGTTTCCTTCTATCTCTCACTGATCTCCTCAACATTGGGGTATGAGGTTCTTCTTCTTCTTATTCTTCTTCTTCTTCTTCTTCTGCTTCTTCTGCTTCCACTGCTTCCTCTTCTTCAGATGATTCATATTTTGCATCATCCAACTCAAGCTCTATTTTCCCAGGTTCGTCTTGCGTTGGTGGGAATTCTTGTTTGGACACATCTTTTACCTCTCTGAAAACAATAGGAACAAGCCAATGTGCTAAGTGTGAATAGTTGTGCATGTTATGTGTTAATAACTTGCACAGCTAAGTGTAAGTGATTGTAAGAAGCTTGTGTATAGATAGTAAGAAGGCTTTGTGATTAAACCTAGCTCTAGGAAGGAGGATCTGGCGAGGTGTGTGCAGATCTCCTGTCCTATGCGGAGTGGGTTCTGAGGCTTTGTGCATGTAAGGAGATTGACAAAAAATAATAAAGAAGACGAAAAGTTGGTGGACGTTGACCCACACTGGGGTGAACCACGTATATCATGTGTTATGGTTTCTTTGTGCATTATGGTTGTATGTTAGTGATGTGATTTATGCTTAGTGTTGATATCTTTATGTACGATGCATCTAGTATACTAGATTAGTTCTTAGTAATGTGAATGAATGATAGATCTGATCTATTTCCATATGATAAGTGCTTAGATGTGTTAGATCTGGTTGAATATTGTGTTGCTATGTAATTAGGGTTTGGATCTATGATGTGAATAAGGGTTAATTACTGATGAATGTTAATTTATAAGTGTTTTGTTAAGTGTTATAATCACATATCTATGTCCCATCTAGGTTGCATACATTTGAGTCCTACAATCACCCCTACCTCTACCTCGGGTGAGACTTCATCTGCTTCGCAGGTGTTGCCGAAAGGACTAGTAGTTAGGGTTTTGTTGGTGCGTTGTTGAAATGTTGAACCCCGGGTTTTCCCCTGTGCCAAAAAATGGTTCCATTGTCAGGATCTGAAACTGGGATTGCTAGGAATTGAAGAAAAGAAAGCTTTGTGTGTATATCTGTTGATTTAGTGCGCAGCATTGACTTGCAAAGATCTATGCTGAGAAGAAAAGTATGATCTGAAGAAAAGAGGTAAGATATTGAAACTTTGTGCTCTGAGAAAGGTAAGATAAGTGAAAATTTTTGTTTCTAAAGAATGGATCTAGGTATGTTTGATAAATTTTGTCCTAATCTGGAAACTAGGGCACAGTTAGAAGAAAGAAGATTTGATATGAATAGATTGATAGAAATAATGAAAGGTATGTTATCCCTATGCATAGAAAGAATGTTTGGACTAACAAATGGATACAGGATCTTAGAAATAATTTTTTGCAGGTTAGTTACCGTGATCCCAGTGCGCAGTATAGGAAAGGTTGGGGATCATTTAAGAGAAAGAGAGGATTAACCCTTTGTTACAGTTGCAGAAGCCCGGGACATCTTGCTAAGGAATTCCATGGTAGAAGACCTAGTTGTCTTTGTTGTAAAGATATGGACCTTGAAGTTTTGGATTGTCCTAGAATGATTGCTAAAGTTGAAAAGATGAATAGGAAACAAGAAAACTATGAGATAGGCCAAGAAACTAAGGATATGATAGAACCCCGAAAATAATCAGAGATTGTATTACTACAGATTAAAGAAACCTTGAATGACCATAGAAATATCAACTTATCAGAGGTCTTAAAATAGAAAGAGTACATAGAAACAAGAATAGTAGACTTCGACATAGACTGTGTCTTGGATGAGGAAACACAGGTGAATATCATGATAGAAAGAACTTGGGAAATTTTGGGAAATCCTGCTATGGTTCCTTCATTAGGAGGAATAGGATTATTTAGAGGAAAGTTGATAACCCTATGTGGAAGACTTAACCATACATCTATGAGTGCTCATGTCACTTCGACAGAAGAATAATTTGAGATCGTGAAGTTTGTTGAGAATAGCGCCCCATTTTCTATCTTGCTATGAAAAACTTGGATTGAGAAAGATCGGATACGAAGGAAACAAGAAGAGGAGAATCTAGAACAAAAAAAAAATAACTAAGAGATTTCATGGCTAGGAGAATAGTGCACTTATTGGAAGAACAAGAGAACCAGTTGAAGCTACTAAAGACCAAATATATGGATGTCAAATTTGAAAGGACACTGGAAGACTGGATACACCTGTCTGTACAAAAGAGTAGAGCACCTACCCCGGAAAGAGAAAAAGTATTACCTTTGAACCCTATGAAAGACCCCCCACAGTGCGAAGTTATCATGCCAAGAGGAGATAAGAATGATAATGGAAAGAGGAAACCAGTAATTCAGATCACAGGAAAGAAGGCTAGAAAGCTTAGTAAGAAGAGGGAAAAGTTATAAAAATTTCAAGAAGCTCCAGAAAGAACTTCGCAGAAGGAAGGTTTCCATAATTTGAACTTCGTCAGAATATCAGTACAGCACAGATTGGCACTTCGCCATGGTGGAGAAATATGACCATTGGAGGCATTATGACCATTCGATCAATTGTCCCGAACGGTTAGGAAAGGAGTTATGGCCCTAAATTTCACCATTGGACTATTGGGACCGCTCCATAACAGATGGAATTTCATTGAATAAGGCTTTGTGACCCATTGAAAGAAGCCATTATGGTTTTATATATTTATCCCATCAAGCGTTGCACTGAGAACACTTTTTCCAATTGTGATTATCTGAGCCTGTAGAGAACTAGTTGATTTCGCACAGTGATCATTGAGACCTCACCATCCATTCTATTAACAGTGAGTATTTTTCACCGACCTGAGATATCAGATCTTAAGTGTGCATGTCGGACAAAATTAGCGCAGTAGAAAAATCCGTCGAAGAGATTCTAATAGACCTCATGGTCGAGAAGGTGATTTCTGCAGGCATTCAAGCCTCATCGACATGAGGAGTGCAAGCCTCCCCATCCACTTCTCTTGGATCTAGACCATCTTGAGTTGCGATAGAGAAAAGAACCAAGAATCGTGATGACTTGGCGAATGCGAAGCTAATTCCATCCATCCTACCTGACTACATGCCACCCCTGGCCGGTGTGGTGAGTCGTGATAGTTGTTGGCACAGGGGCAGACCCATGGTTCAACTCCAAGAGCGCACCAACAAGCCCTAACTACTCGCCCTTTCATCTACACCTACGAAGCAGATGCAGTCTCACCCGAAGCAGCTATGGGGGGGTCGCAAGACAGAGATGTCTACAACCAAGGGAACTATCAAGTGGATCCAACACTAGAACAATACAGCATGCATATATCACTTATCATCTTAGATCTATTCCACACATCTATTAGATCTACCACAACAATGCAATAATAGTATATCAAGGAAAAATAACACAGCATCAATCACATACAAGACAAGATATATGTGGTTCACCCTCTCTCTAGGGCTACGTCCACAGAACTGTTCTTTATAATGTATTAAGATGAAGCATGCAGTTCTTGTCTACGCTCTTAGCTAGGAGATATTATTTATTCTTCTCTCTATCTCTCCCCTCCCTGCACACCTAGCTGCAAGGTTGATATTCGCACCCAGTTGAAGATATTACAATACAGAAGGCTCTCATACTCAACACTTCTCTCTCACCCAATATTACACACTCAATCACATAACAACAATAGTAACAACAACGACAACAACAACAACTATATTGAACCTCCTTCCCTCATGTAGGTTATTATTTATACATTAAAATCACTCACCGACATCCTTAGGCCGAAACCTAGGTGTCAAAACCCTAGATACCAAAATCCTAGATGTCTAAAAACCTAGGTCAACTTGACCCACATTTCCAGGGCTTTGCCAACTTGTCTTTCCTTCCTTCTCGCGCGATGCTCCAAAGAATCCAACAGTGGATTTTTCCTCTTGTTGATTTGTCCACGATCCTTCTTCCTTGTTGATTTGTCATCCTCGATCTCCTCATCCAATGGCTTGCTTCATTTTACTTCGCTCTATCTTTTCTGCTCTTTTTCTCACTTCGAACCAGTAACAGTTACTGTGCCTTCCACGCAATTCATGTTCTACCTTTTGTCCCTTGATATTTGCTTACTTCCATAACCAAGGGCCAACAAGCCCCCAACACTCACTTGTGACTCGTTCCGAGGCACTTCAGATCTGACCTTTCTGTTTTACTTCGACTTTAGACTGTGCAGTGCAGCCTTTGCTTTTTTCTCTATGCCTCCTCTTCTTCCCTGTGCAGACTGTCTTTTTTGTGTTTGGTACCTAGTTTCAACTGCACCTTTTCCTTAGGATTTTACTTAGAACTATGAGGCAGTTGGTTTTCATAGTACAATTTCAACTGGATCCCATTCACTAATCCTTCCTTCCATTCTCCTTTCAAAGTCTTCAATTGTGCATCTCTTCCTTCTGTAACATAGGCGATCTCATATGGCCCGAGCCAATGTGTCCTGAACTTCCCAGGATGTTTTATGAACTTATTTTCATATATCAGTACTAGATCACCTTGCTTGAATTCCTTCTCGATGTGTCTGTCATGATAGGCATTTTCTCTTTCCTTTTGCACCTGTTGATGGAATCCCGCAATAAATTTGTCTTCTTCAAGTTCGATCAACTGTGCAAGCCTCTCTTGAACAGTGCTAGTCTCATCCATATCTGTAAAGGCAGCAATCCTTAAGCTTGGTACCAGATATTCCATTGGGACAATGACTTCGAGACCATATACCAACTTAAAAGGGGTCTGCATTGTTAGCTTCTTGCAAGTGATTCTATAGGCCCATAGTATTGTTGGTACACTTAAATCCCAGTCATCCTTGTTCACATTGTAAATATTCGTCAGCGTTGTCTCCAAGATTTTGTTAAATGCTTCTACTGTTCCATTTTCTTGTGGATGGCAAGGTGTGCTCTTCTGATGGTGGACTGTGAATTCCCCAATCAAGGCTTCAATAGTCTTATTTATGAAATGTGTGCCTTGATCACTCATAAGGATCTTTGGGCATCCAAACCTGGTTATGATGTCATCAAATATGAAGTGCGCAGCTATGGTTTCACTACAGTCCTTAACTTCTCTTGCTTCGGCCCATCTGGTCAAGTACTTTGTTGCTGTAATTATGTACCTTGCTCCTATGTGCTTGCCTGCTGGGATTATAGGTCCCACGAAGTCAATGGCCCATTTCTCAAATGCTTGTAGGGTCAGTTGTGGTGCTAGTGGCATTTCATCTCTTATGGATGGTTTCCCAACTCTTTGGCATACATCGCAGGCTCTGTAATAGTCTTTAGCATATCTATGTAAGGTATGCCACCAAAGGCCAGCTCTAATCACTTTATGTGCGGTTTCTTTCCCTGCGTAGTGTCCTCCCACGATGCCTTCATGAGCTCTGTGAGGATCATCAGTCGTTCTTCCTCCATAACACATCTTCTCAATATCTCATCAGGTCCCATATTATAGATTTGTCCAGCTATAAGTGAAAAGTCTGCAGCACACACTACTAGTTGTTTCTTCTAAGGAATTGTATACTCACTAGGTGCCATTCCTATTTACAGGAACTGGACTATTTCTACGACGTGGCCATAAATCTTTCTAATGGCCAGCAACTATGCGACCGGCAGTGTATCCTCCAAACTAGTGGGCTCTTCTCCATGTTCCAACCTTGACAAGTGGTCAGGACCTTTGTTCATTCTTCCTGGATTTACTATGATCTCAAAGTCATATTCTCCCCCCCAACACTGGCTTGTTGACTAGGTATTTCAGTGCGGAGTGATCAATAAACATTTTAAAGTGTCATCCCAACAAGTAGTGGAAAAACTTCTGCAGCGCATACACCATGGCTAACCCCTCTCACTCGGTAGTGGTGTAATTGATCTCAGCAGTTGATAGCTTCCTGTTGGAAAAGGCTAATAGATGGTCAATATATCCTTCCCCGGGTTGTGCTAACACTTCTCCTAAAGCAATAGAATATGCATCGACATGCACAATAAACTCCTTGCGCCAATCTGGGAAGACCAGAATAGGAACAATAACCATTTTCTGTTTCAGTATGTCGAAGCTCTGCTGGCACTCTTTTGTCAACTAAACTAACAGTCTTTCTTAAAATATTCTCCATGGGTGATTTAATCTAGGCATATCCTTTAATAAACTTCCTGTAGTATCCAGTATGTCCCAGCGCAGTGCAAAGTTGTTTGACTGAAGTAGGAGGGGGTAGATCAACTATACTGGCAATTTTAGATGGATCGACCAGCAATCCCTGCTTGCATACAATATGACCTAACAGCACTCCAAATGGTGATAAAAAGATGCATTTCTTCAGATTCAAGGCAATTTGACACTACCTTCATTTGTCCAACATTTGCCTTAGACATTCAATATGATTTTTCAATAAACTAAAAACAGTCCAATCATCAAAATATGCTTCTATAAATTTATGAAGAAACTCCTTGAATGCTTCGACCACCACCCTATAAAATATGGTTGGGGCATTATTCAATCCAAATGGCCTCACTTTATACTGATAGGACCCCCATTCTATTGCAAATGTGGTATTATGGCGATATTCCTTGGCAATATGGATCTGATGATATCCTGAAAATCCATCTGTAAAAGAATATACTTCCTAGCCTCCCACATTACCTAACACTTCATCAGTGAATGGCACAGGGAAGGGGTCATGTAAACAGGCATCATTCATCTTCCTGAGATCTACACAGATCTTGATCTCTCTTGTCTTATTGTCTTGCACCACCATAGGGATAATCCACTCTGACTCTTCCACAGGTTCTATAATCCCAGCTTCCAGCATTCTATCGAGCTCAATCTTCACTTTCTCCTTATATTTGGGGTCCAATCTGTAGGGTCTCTGTTTGACTGGTCTTGCATATGGTTTCAAAGGGATCCTCATCTCTCCCATAGGCCCTTTAATTCCCTTCATATCAATGAACTTGGTTGGAAACAAGTCCTGATATTCATGCAGTAATTCTGTAATCTTGTCAATAGTGGCAGCATCCCAATAATCTCCAACATTTGCAAGATTTGGTGTCTACTCTGTTCCAATATTCAATTTCCTAATATTGATTAGTTTTCTAATGAATGGTAACTCAAATCCTGGTCCTTCCACATCTCTTTGGCCTTTTGTTTCTGTGATGTTCACCTTTCTTGGATCATCGTCTTCATCAGTATTGATGTTGTAACAACCTTGCAGTTTCTGCAGAGGTGCAGTCCATTCGTCCTCTTCCTGCTCCAAAAGGAGGTTAGATGCCTCCTCGAATACTTTCTATCTTACAATCTGCAATGCTTGATATACTGAAGGATATTGACTTTCAAATAAAAAGGTGGTTACAAAATTCTGAGTCATACCTTCCCAGTCTATAGTGATGAGGTACAACTCTGCTTGAAGGTACCATTCGATAGGTGGCGTGTCCAATGTGTTGATGAACTTGTGTACCCACTGCTCTTGAGGAATTTTTCTCTAGGCTTCTTCGCAACTTCACACATGGTCCTTTAGGTAGCTTCGACCTGTGTATCAAACTTCGCAGCCTTCTACTTGTGTTGAGAATCGCATTGTCATCAAGGTACGACATTGTACCCATTCTGTAATTTTTTTTGTGTGTCCCCCACCATCTTGTTGGTGTGGCTTTCAGGGCCTCATCCATTGCCAACATTCTTTGTTGAATTGGTACACTTTCTTCAAATTCTGAAAAGAAGGTTTCCAAAGGATTCATACCATCAAAGGTGGGTAAATTACTTACTGTTGTCTCAATCCAACGAACTTCTCTGGTTAATCTAGCACATCTTCTTGTAGATACTTCATACATTTTATTCTGCCAATTCTCCATTGCTTCTTCTGAGTCTGATGAACATACGTTGTCACTTCGCCATCTTAGGTTTCCATCGGGTGTAGTATTAATGTAATCATGTTGTCTGGTTGTTAATTTGTATATGTTTTCTAGTTCATATGAATGGTCTTCTTTTCTGATGGGCTCTATGTATCGCTGGCCTTCATCTGGATATAAAGGCGCAATGACCTTAAGGCCATCTCTTTCAAAATTCATACGTATTTTATTTAAATCAACCACAGTGGAATTATTAAAAGTGCAATCAATTCCTAATAGCACAGGGTAAGGACAGTTATCAACAACTATCTCAATTACCTCAAAATCTGCAAACGTTCTTACTCTATCAATGTCCACAGGGACATGTTCCAATCATCCAAAGGGGCCGACAGCTTGTTGATTACCCATCCTAAGCCTGATAGGGGAATAGATTAACTTGCGTTTTCCCATTAGTGCCCAGGTTTTCTTCGTCATAACATTGACCTCTAACCCTAAGTCGAGGACCACATAGTCTATATCATATTCTCTTATTTGAGCATTCAAGTTTAATTCCTTATTTTTCCTTCTCTTTTTAGCGATTTGGTGTACTTCCCTATTCAGTAAGGGGAATATCTTTCATAGATCATACTGTTTGATTAAATTTTTTAGTTCTTATACAGCGCTCTCATACTGGATCAACTTAATACAAGTATATAGAAATTCCATGAGCTTGCTTACCTCTTTTCCTTCTTTTGGTGAAGCAAACTGATCGAAGAGGCATTCCATATTCTCTTAATTCTGGCCATGTCTTTGATGAAGAGACTTGGTTTTCTTTGAACTCTTTTCTTGCCTCCTCAAATATATTTCTTTCTTTCTTTGCATCAAAATTTTGGGTCTTCTCTGCAGCTTTCCTGATTCCTGAGTCTTTTGTAATATTTCCTTGGGTCAGTTTGTCTTCTCTTGTAAAAATGCCTCCTTTAGTGATAACAATGACTCTGTGGTATTCTCCATGAGGTTCAGCATATATCAGTTGCACTTGCGGGTTCTGCTAAGGTCCTCGTCTTTCTTGAAGCTTAGCCAGCAATGTTGGACATTCCTCGATAACGTGTTTGAAAGAGTTGCAATAGCTGCAAGTAGTGCAAGGGTTCTGACAGTCTCTTGTGAGGTGTCCTAGTTGTGCACATTTATAACAGATGATCTATCCTTAGCCTCAACCCATACCTCCTCCTTGTCCTCATCCTCTGAATCCATCGCAAGGATTGAAGTTTCCTCTCCCAGAGGAGTTATACTGTGTAGTGTTTCCTTTTTGTTGTACTTCGCCTTGAATTTTGTATATGTCTCTTGACCTTTCATGCATGAGATTGTAAGCCCTACAATATCTATCATCATGTCCCATGGACTTACAGAATGTGCAACACAAATTTGTGGGTGTCTGAACATATTTTTGCATATAATATCACTAGCTAGGGCGATGTTTATTTCAGCATACCTCACACCAAGGTAAGGTGACTTGTTTCAAAGGGCTCGGAGATCCAGAGGAAAATTATTCATGGAATAGGGGATAGTGCTCCTTGTCATGGCCATATGATCGGCATATGACACACCATATGTATTCTCTTTTATCTTTTCTCTTGTATTTCCTTATATCTTTGACTTGCAGAGACAAACTAGTTAGCTGAATCAAGATCTGACTCATACCTGAGTTGGTTTCTCCCATAGGGGTTGATTCTAAATTCATGCCAATCTCTGGTGCCTCAGCCTGCGAAGCAATATTCTGTTGCATCAGAGGAAATTTGATGTGTGGTAAAAGGGCAACAATGAACCACTCTTTGTTATGCTCATCTGGGATCTGAAAAGTCAATCGATTTGTTAAGGTCTTGAATCTTTGATCGAATTCCCAAACAGGTTCGGATACCTTCTTCTTGATCTCTTTCATCTATGTGATACATTGTGATTCCGATTTGGGTTTCTTGAACTCTGCAGTTAGTGCATTCTTGATCTGATTTAGTTTCTTAGGTTGTGCAAGTCCTTGGACAAGCTTCATGTACCAACTTAATCAACGATCCCTTAGGGTAGTACTAAACTGGGTTCTTTTAACAACTTCATCGGTGACATTCTTAATATTCCATATGGCTTCACATAAGAACCAGTGTTGATTAGGGTCTTCAGACCCATCTCCCCTAAAGATAGGGAGCCTCATCTCATCTGCCATAGATCTTCCTAGGTTTCTTGTCTAAGTATATGTTGAACTGCTAGTAATAGTACTCTGAGGGATCTGGTGACTCTGACTATTCTGATTTCTTAGTGTTTCTAAAACAACAGGAGGGATAATATTACTTACTTCAACATTATGCACAGTTCCTGAAGTTTTTGGCTCGTCCCGGCAAGGTTATTCATCTTTTCTTTCCTCTTCCCTAGCAGGTTCTGAATGCTCTTCGTCCATCAGATCTGCCTCTTCTCCACTATAGAAACCCTTGTCCCTGTAGTTCTTCTTAAATAGGTTCGCAAGATTAACTTCTATGAACACTATTCCACTGTGTGTATGTATAGCTTCTGTGTCATTGTCGCTGTCTGAATTCCTGAACATTATCGTTTTCAAATCCGACCATTCTACTGTATCTTCAAGATGTTCTTCTCATGCAATAGCATCTTGACTCTCAACTTCAAAAAATGTAAAAAATTTCCTCTGGGTCCCTTGAAGAAATATCTCTCGACTTGGCTATATGATTCTACTCTCTCAACATCAAACTTGGTGATGTACCCTCCAATGGTGATATCAAACCAATGATCTACTACTCGTGACACGGGGTTATCAATTCTCTTGACCTTCTTGATCAACGTCGACATCCAAACTACAGGAGGTCTAGATCTGATCTCAAACTGGGTATCTACTAACCTAGTTAACCACTCATATAGCTCCTGATGGATTCCTCCAAAGAAAATCTCATGTATATTAGTAAAGATATATCTCTCCAACCAATCCTCTATACTAAGATTAGGGTTCTTGTTATTGGCTTCAATGAATACCTTTTCTTGATCTTCTATCCACTTTTGAATTTTTGTATTTGATGGAAACCACCTTGACATTCCCTCAAGAAGATTCATGTCCCAGAAATGGAACCATTTGTTGGCACAAGGGCAGACCCAAGGTTCATCTCCAAGAGTGCACCAATAAGCCCTACTATTGGCCCTTTCGGCTACACTTGCAAAGAAAATGCAGTTTCACCCGAAGAATCTATGGGGGGGTTGCAGGACAGAGATGTTTACAACCAAGGGAACTATCAAGTGGATCAAACTCTAGAACAATACAGCATGCATATATCACTTATCATCTTAGATCTATTCCACACATCTATCAGATCTACCACAGCAATTCAATAACAGTATATCAAGGCAAAATAACACAGTATCAATCACACACAAGACAAGATATATGTGGTTCACCCTCTCTCTAGGGCTACGTCCACAGATCTGTGCTTTATAATGTATTAAGATGAAGCATATAGTTCTTTTATGTGCTCTTAGCTAGCATATATTCTTTCTTCTTCTCTCTATCTCGCCCCTCCCTGGGCACCCAGCTTCAGGATTGATGTTCACACCCAGCTGAAGATCTTACAATACAGAAGGCTCTCATACTCAGCACTTCTCTCTCACCCGATATTATTCACTCAATCACATAACAACAATAGTAACAACAAAGACAACAACAACAACTAGATCGAACCTCCTTCCCTCATGTAGGTTCTTATTTATACATTACAATCACTCACATAAATCCTTAGGCTGAAACCTAGGTGTCAAAACCCTAGATACCAAAACCCTAGGTGTCTAAAACCCTAGGTAAACTTGACCCCCATTTCTAGGGCTTCACCAACCTATCTTTCCTTCCTTCTCGTGCGGTGCTCCAAAGCATCCAACAGTGGATTTTTCCTCTTGTTGAGTTGTCCATGATCCTTCTTCCTTGTTGATCTGGCATCCTTGATCTCCTCATCCAACGACTTGCTTCCTTTTACTTCGCTCCGTCTTTTCAGCTCTTTTGCTCACTTCAACTTAGTAACAGTTATTGTGTCTTCCACATAGTTCGTGTTATGTATTTTCTCCCTTGATATTCACTTACTTCCATAACCAAGGGCCAACAACAGTTTCCCAAGGGACTCTGACTACACAGTCATCACTGTGTACCTTTCGAAGGGAATACAAGAAGTCAGACTGTAGTTGGAGAGGATTCCAACCTTGAAGATTAGTGACTATAACCTAGGAGACCACAAGAGCTATGGCATGCTCGCACCTCACAAATATTTGACCAAGACAAAGGGGAAGAAAGCGAATATCATCCCCCAGTCGTGGACTATGGACATCGCGAGGTCCATTGTCTTGAACGTGATGAAGGTACCACATTTTGGAAGGAACCAGGAGGTTAACACGTGCGTTAAGATCCTTCTGTCATGATTCCATGGTGGGTATATATGGTTATACAGACGCATCACCATCGATCCGACGCTAATCCATAGGATCATTGAATTGAGCATGCAGGGACCAGACCTGCAAGACTTTTATCCAATGAAGGCTACAGACGTCGTCTTGGCACAGAATATCAAAGACACCTATGATGATGTAGAGAAAGGGGTGTGAGGCTACAAGGTAGCCTCCATTCAAAATGGTGCAATGCGCCTTGCTTTCCAATTGATTGCTGGTAAGCTAGTAAGAAAGAATAGACCCACACATGTCACAGGGTTTTTCATTGACCTCGCAGGAAAATGCATGGAAGGACTACAGATGAACTAGGCCAGTTACCTAGTCAATCAGTTAGAACTGGAATGTCGTGAAGCTCAGGATCAGGGCTATGTGTTCCATTTTAGCTGGCTAGTGATCCTCATCGCATTCACTACTTCAGAGATGCCAGAAGGTGCAACATTCCCTGACATTGAATCGTTCGAGCTACTAGCTGCGAAGTTCTACACGCTCTGGTATTCGAGCGATATGGGGAAAAAATGGCAGTCGAACGCAGTATTCCATACCTACTACCGATTGGTGAAGAGGGATATTGAGTCTTTCCCCCGTATGACACCGAACACCCTGGACAAGTTTAGGCCCCTTATGAAGTTTCACGCAGATAGGAATTTTATTTATATTACTACGCGCACAGATGAAAGTAAAGAAGAGATTCAGTCCTACTACAAACTCACATAGGAGGACCTGGAAGAAATCACTAAGGAATGGCCTGTAGATTTCCTTATACTAGTCGACCATGCAGCACTGTTTGATCCCAACCTCATTGGAAGTCTGGTGGTTACTCGCAAAGTGTGTGATGCACCCAGCAGCAGCAGGAAGAAAAAGAAGGAATATGTATAGAAAATACACAAAACATCAGAAGAGCCTACATCAGATTCACCTAGCAGAGGAGCAGATGACAAAGTGGACAAAGAAGAGCAAGAAGGGGAAGAAGACAAGAAGAAGCAGGGTGAAGTAACACCACCTAGGAACCCCCTTGAAGAGGTAGAGACATCCAAGAAAATAAAGGTTTCCCCCACAAAACCTACATCATGGAAGAAGTCCAAAGAAAGTAAGCTAAAGCTCCATACTGTACTCACGGTCGATGACTTCGACTTCATTATCGCAGTTGTATCAGATGGCTCGAAAGATATTTTACAGAGAAATGAAGCCAAACAAGAAGCCATGTATGATAGAATTGATATAGAGCTTAGAGGTGTACAGCAATCCCTTCACTCCAGCCACGCATTTCCCACTGTGCCCCCACCACCAGAAGAACAAGAGTTGGGAGATGAGCCTACCCAACTCCACAGAATATCTAATATGATTGAAGATTGCCTTCGTCACGTGTAGGAAAAAAATGAACAAGCCACAATGGCCCTGAAGCACGCACAAGAGGAAATCATAGAGCAAAGTCGAGTTGTGCAGCAAGAGAAGGACAACCTCCAAACCAAGTTCGAAGAAAATAAAGTGCAAATCTAGCAGGAGAAAGAACAGTTGCTCGCGGAGTAGGTTAGAGTTAAAGAAGCAGTCAACAGACCACTTCTCTCTGTGACTGGATTTGAGCATATGGAAGAAGATCCAGTAGTAAATCAAGTCGTGAAGCTTGTTGAAGCCATTCAGCAGCTTCAACAGAGGGTTGCATAACTAGAGCTACAAACAGTGGCAAGCACTCTACAGGAAGTGCGAGACTAGAGAGATTCAATTTCCTGGAGCGTAGTTGAAAGGATCAAAGCAGTACTCATGGGATGTAAAAATCTAAGAAGTCGTAGTACGCAGAATTATGAGCGCCTTACCGAGGACCCTGAACTGAAGACACTGGAGTCACACCTCCAGGAAGCAAAGCAGAAAACAACAACAGTACAAGCGCAGTTGAAACTCCTGTCAGCAGTTGAGAGGATGAAAATATTGCAATAACAGTGCACGGCTCAGCAATAATTCCATTCCATACAAAGCAAAGTTATGGAAGTGACTCAGAAGCTCCAGCCAGTCTAGGATGTATCTTGCCTACTTTTTTAGGAGATTGAAGGCCGAGGAGCAGAGCTAGAACAGGTAGTCACTTCAATAGAACAGTGCTTAGAAGGACCGGTGAATGAGGATGTTATTCAAGAGTTCTTCGAGCAGGAGGCCTTGGCGCAGCAACTGTTGGATTACTAAGAGGGGGGGTGAATCAGTAATAGTGTAATTATAATCCTTTTTCTTCAAATGTTATATCAATGTAGAATTATTATCCAATAATGAGCAGTAAGAAATAAAAAATCACACACATACACAATACACCAGTGTTTTACGTGCAAACACAAATCGGGAGAAAACCATGGAATGATTTTTCTTATATGTCTTGAAGAATTACATTCATTGGAAGCACCAACTTCCTTTGTTTTCCAGCTGCAACTGGAAGGAGTCTCCAACCCCCTAGTTTCTCAGGCTACAACCCGAGGGAAGCTCCAGCTCCCCAATTCTCTGGCTACAACCGGAAGGAGGCTACAACCCCCTATGTTCTCTGGCTGCAACCGGAAGCTGGATACAACCACTTATCCTTGCCTCGTCCTGCCACCTTGAAGTAGAAGTAGAATGATAGAACCACTATCACACTATCACTGTGAGATATACCGTTGTAAACCTGTACCAATAAATCCGAACCATGCATCAACCTGTACCTCAACCTTTAATCAACCTATACCATAAACAAGTGCATCCAACAATATACCAAGTATGTACCAATCATGTGTCGACTACTCATCAATTATGACTCATCAATATGTACCAACATCATCAACTATACACCCCATGTATGTGCCAACTCATCAACTACTTGTCTCAACCATGTACTCAACATGTACCTCAACCAAAATCCCTCATCAATTTCATCATCCAAATATTATTTTTAGCTCTGTAATAGACCTGGTGTATATGATCACATTCTTGCAAACCTTCCTTAACTTTAACAACAAGAGACTATCATTTTCATCAAACTTGTATTTAGTCTCACATGCCTAATTTGGATTAGTCAACAACCCTAACTTGAAGTAATCATAACTTTGAAAATGTAATGTATAATGATATGAAACTGATAAACAATGTTCTTCAGTGTGTTTTATGCAATTCCTCCAGGTGTCACTACTTGGAACCTCTCAGAAAAGGTATTATAGCAAAAATGGCATACCTTGCTGAATTCTGGCTTATTATAGAGACCGGCCTTGTAGAGCATTCCCCGCATGAAATATTAGTTGAATTTATCCAAAACTATTAAAAAACATACTACAGACTATACCCTAACAACAAACATTGGTCTCACTAAATTTGGATCTGTTATGAAGAAGTTATGACATTTTTACCTAAAACACTTGTTTTTGACTAGTTTTGGGACTAGCCACAAACCCTATTTTCCACGGAGTGTAACTCCGAAAATACAACAACCCAAAATATGATTTTTTTATCATAGATACTTGGGTATGTTTTATCAATGGAATAGAAATTTCACAATCTGAATCATTATAGGAAAAACTTTATAGCGAAAATGGTGAGATGACCTGTAAATAACATAACTTAGAAACCACCATCAAAAGAATTTATCCTTCCTTGCATTTCAGCCTTCTTTTCTTCACCTTCCCTCATAAATTTTGCTTATATATATTTGGTTACCTCAGACACCTATAGATATTCAATATTCTCAAGTGTATTTAAAATTGAGAGAGCCTTGCCTCTTATTTATACTCTCCAAGTAGCTTCCTTAAAAACATCTTCTAGGTCACTTCGCCCACTTTCCTTATTTTAGGGTTAACCCACTTCTAATTTCTCCATTAAATTTATTATTGAAATAATTTATTTTGTATTCACTTTGAATTATAATAAACTCATCACTTCATTTTATTATTTACCTTTTAAAATCTCTTAAACCACTTTGACTACTTTGACCTTTTGGAGCTTCTAGATGACATATGAGGGTCCTCCAACTTTGTAAGGCCATAACCCTCATACCATGAGGAGTTATGTGACGTTCCACATACCACCAGAAATGGAATGACATGTACTATCCATCTATAATAGTATTACCTTCAAATATATCAAAAATCATACCGTTATCCATTAAACAAACTTGGGTCCATTACCCAAACATGGGTTCTCCAACTTCACATGGTCATAACTCTCTAACCGTGAGGAGTTATGTGACGTTCTACATACCACCGAAAATGGCATGACAAGCACTATCCATATAGGATAGTTTCCTTGACAAATTCACTATCCTTCATCTCATTATTCCACAATTAATCATGGGTTCTCTTACTCCGCAAAGCGTCTTCTTGTGAGGGCTTTCACCATAAGGGGACCACTTTGGAGTTCATCCATATTTACTTCTTATCAACCATGAAAAAACAATAATGAGTCATATTTACATCAAGCAATCTTGTGTCCATTACCCAAACCTTTGTTCTACGAGGCTTTCTTCAAGGGTTGACATCAATGACAACCAACCTTAATCAACAATCTCCCCCTTTGGCATTGATGGAAACACTCTGATGCAATACTGAAATCATATCACTCATGCTCCCCCTAGAACCATGCC
>ML778195.1:0-13278 GCA_009831015.1 Picea engelmannii | reverse complement strand
AAACTTAAAAAGGGATTACGTAATTTGTGAATGTTTCATTTGTGATGAAATTTTACTTTGTTTCTGAATGTTCTATTTGCTAATTTTTGCTCGATGTTTCATTTCCAAATATTTGCTAATTTGTATGTGTGAATGTTTCATTTGATAATATTTGTCAATATTCCATTATTTCATATATTTATTTTTCAATATTTGTTGCACGTACTAACATTCTTCTTGAAATTATGCCAGAGTGGTGATCGAGGCAAAGGCCCCGTTCCTAGTACCGCATCGACCAAAAACGATAATATATAAGCGATGAAGAGATATTTGATTCTAGAGACCCCTTGCAGACAATAGAATTGTCCCTAAGAAAGGCCAATAGGGAATTCCAGGATTTGGTCGTTGCTGGGCCGAAAACTGCTGAGGATTTCCAAAGGATAGTTGAATTACACATTAAGATAGAAAATTATGGGGTAAGTCATGTCATCTAACAATATAAATTTTTGGTTTTAAATTTTGTAATTTGATATATGCACGTAACACATATTTCTCATTGTATAATTTTGTGAGATCGATCAGAGGGGAAGAGGAAGGTCTTGGTAGTAGAAGCATGATTGCAACAGTGAACTCGCATGGCCATGTAGCCACCAGGCTATTTTCCACCCCAAGTGTGTCGCCTGAGACCGATTCTATACCTTCTAGGAGTGATGCCATGCCCCCACAGCACACGCCAGATCGTGCAGGTGGTGTACATGATCATGGAACCAATCACTCTTCCATTGATTGTTACCCTAGTGCTACACGTATTCACAACACATGAACAACACCGGTATCATTTTTGGTCAACCAGGACATGGTTCCTCTAAAAATAGTACAACTACCAGGTATTTAATATATGTCTTTATCGAGATTCCTGTTAGATAATTGTTTAAACAATCACATATCAGTGAGATTTAAATTACTAATGATGACGATGTTTGACAGGAAACAATGTGTTCTACAATAGTTTGCATGACTATGCATTAGAAATTTTTGGGCCAACGATTCGACTATGATGGAATCGACAAAATTCCAAACTGAAAAACCTTCTTATATCGAGACTGGTTGGGGAGTTTGGTGACTCGTTTAATAAGCCAGAAGTCCTAAAAAGGATCGGAAATCATTTGAAACATGTTAGAGAGGCGTATAGGAATAAATTAGTACAGGACCCCAAGTGCGAATGCCCTTTGATTGTCCCCGAGAGGGAGTGGAAATAAATTATTCTTGATGCAAGAGAATTAGTGATGAAAGCATAAGGGAAGAAACCACTTGGCCCTGGAAGGTAAGAGGTGTTTTCAATTTACTATGATGTTCTTTTGTTTACTTTACGAGGAAAACAATCAATATCTAACATATTTCAAAATATTGCGTAGACTCTAAGACACTTCCAAGGAAACAAAGGCAAGACAAGAAAAACACGACCAACATAAACTGGGCCAAGGTGGTTACGGGAGATTGAAGGAACGGGTTGTAAGCGCCTAAACATTTACTTTTTTTTTTTTATCATCGTCACAAAATATGTAATTCATTGCAGCTAGTGACTAATGATTTTGATATTGCTCAATGCAGGGGGATTTGTTCAACGACCAAGCCACATAAGAATATATAAAGGTCGGGTTCACACAGGGTTTTGATGGCGGGGTGGCATGACGAAGAAGCTTGGGGAAATAGCCATCTGTCTCTCTAGAGGACATGGTAAATAAAATTAAATTAAAAACTTGTCGATTAGTTTTTACTCATTGATTACTTGTAATGTAAAAAATATTTTTTATTCATTTAAAATGTAAAATAATGTGTGTCTTTTCCACATTCGCAGAAGAGTAACAATGATACCAATGGTCTTGATGTACCGGCCGATGAACCACATCTCGACCCCCATATTGATTCAAGTGTTGTTGCTGAAGGACCATTACATAGTGGTATGCGCGCATTTTTAATGTTTTTCCATTTTTCAATGAGTATTAATATTTAGGGTATATTCTGTACTAAATACTTATATTGTTTCATATGGAAGAGAGTGTATATGCCGATCGAGATTGGAGATCAACAAGCACATAAACAACAATGCGACCACCAACTACTGTTTCTACTGCACCGGCTAATCTAGGTATAAAATATTGTAATTAAATATGTATTAATTAAATTTCTCTAGGAACGGTGAATAACAATATCACTTGATTTTTTTTTTGTTGCAGCAGTGGATGCCCATGATGCGCATCCTCAACCTCCACGCCGAAATACTAGAAGTTCATAATGGCATGAGGTGTTGAGTACTGATGATGCAACACTTCAAGAAGGCCCAATAACTGTGGGGGATCAGTTAAATTATGATGATGACTTAATTTGTTCTTTCATGGAGACCAAGAAGAAGAAGAAGAAGAAGAAGAAGAAGAAGAAGAAGAAAAGCAAATGATTAGACATTTTATTATTAATATAAATCCAATATATTTATGGTCCAATGTAATGTATTTTGTTTTCCTACATGTCATGAATGCTATTTTCTTTTATGTTTTTTGTTTTAGCACATGGCGATGAATGTTTTTTTCTTACATTTAATGTTACTATCATTTCTAATTATAGTTGTAAAATATAGATAGATTGGGTATGGGGAAATGAGAGTGATGTGAGAGGGGGGAGGGGCCAAAAGAGCTTCCACCTTCACGTGGTTGGTCCTGTTCAGTAGATAATAATTTATTCTCAAAACGAAGAGAAGCTCATTCAGGTATTCGTCTTTAGTCATTAATTTGTAGAGGTTGTTACATCTTTAATTACTATTCTAAAATATAATTAAGTTGTGTGCTGAATTGCAGGATGGAGAGGAGAAACATTGGAGGCACCCCATCACTCAAAGGTATGGATCTTGTTAAGGACTGGTTTAAGGTGATTTTTGGTTGATTTATGACTATCATGATATTTCATAATGAATGTGGAGATCAATTCTTTTTTTTAGGAAATTTGAATTTAAGAAGACAAAGTTATGCTGACTCCATGAGTGTTAAGGATGCATGGTGGTGGGCACAATCCCCAAGGTATGTCTCTCTAGCCAACACCGTCGCTAGCCTAAATCAATGTAGTACACACTAAATGCGGTGACCCTGAGGTTCATCATCCTCTTCATATGCTTGTTGCTCCTCCTAGGAGGTTTGAACCTCCTAACCTAACCTAGTCTACCCCTACATACCTCGACCTACCCTAAACCTAACCTACATCCTAAGCCTAGCAATAGGAAGAACTTCTCATCATTCAATTGAGTTCAATAATGAGGTGTGTATTGTCTTTGTCCATACCATGAATAAGATGTTTAAAACCCACTAGGATTTTGAGGAGATCTCTTTTTTATCACAATTAATTTTCCACTACAAACCCCCTTCATGAAGCCAACCTTCAATCGCTAGGTATTTTTAATTTCACCCATGGTTACATAGTCAAGTCCTCTCAAATTTGGACTCTCCCCTAAAGACATTTTCAGGCAATGAATTGACTAATATGCGGTTGGTGACTCACCAGGGAAATCATCTTCTCCCTTCTCTACTTTTAGTACTATTTTTTTAGTGACATCAAGGGATTCATCTTCTAATGAGGATGAGCATCCCTTTTTCATGTTACATATGAAATTTCCATTTTGTCATTTCTCTTTTTCAGTAGCTTAACTTATTTTGTTTTATAATTTAGCTTCTAGGAGATGCTACTATGATCCCACAATGGGTCACTACTCAATTGTAATTTTGAGTCCCATTGACCTCAACTATTAGACTCCTAACGCAAGATCATATAGTATATTTTAAAGTACATATGTATGAATTAGGTTATATAGCATATTGTAAAGTCATTCTAGTGATGCTTATGATCACCCTTGTTACACATGATTTTGGTCACTCTGGTGATGTGTCTACAGGTGATGTGTTCAGGCTCCCACAAGGTCTTTTTGCCTGAGAAAGATGACTTCTCTCTTCTTCCAAAAAACACATTTTTAAGATGATTTCACAAGCTACCTATGTTACAAGGTGCGAGAATCCCTCATTCTCATAGGCCACCCACACTTAGGGTGTGAACTGTTCCCAGTCTGCTCCATAGATAGGGTGCGAACCTATTTTTAAGCTTGGAAAGGAGAAGAGGTCACGAAGGTTCTAGAAGGGAATCTTCTAGAAAATGAGTTGGCATTCACATGGTTAGCATCCTACTGACTTCTCAGATTTGGTGGGATCATCCTCATCCATGTAACCATCCCTCCTTCTCCTACATATTGAAAGGTTTCTCATGGAAAAGGTTAAGCAAGATTGAATGAAGAATTGGTGAAAGAATTGTGTGAAGAACCCTGCTTGGACAGAAGCTTGAAGACTCTATTTGGTCTATCAAGAGGAATTGGATCTTCTTCATGCAAGTGCAGAGCAAGTGTGTGTGTTGTAACCAAGGGTCACTGAAAGGAATCTTGCGACATCAAGGCGATTAGGTTGTATCTTCTACTTTCATTCAATATAATACAACGACATGTCCCTTTCCCATAAAATCACTCTTATTTTATAGCATAATTCCTTGATCATATGCATAAGTTGACATTGAATATACTTTTCTATCTTCACTTTGGTTGGTTTATGTTGTCTTGGACCTGACGTCACAAGAGTACCAGAGTGAAACAGGAACAACAGAGACCTAAGGAAGTGATATAAAGGTACGTCACTTGTTCCTTCTTATTGGTAGATTCAATGACTACAACTTAGGGAAAGAGTCATGTTCTGTCCTGTTTTGTTCTAGATCCAGTTGGATCTAGGGAGATTTGTTAGTGTCCACACCTACCAATTTTTTAGGCGGCAGACTCCCTATGAGTGAGTATTTTCACTAGTATTGTGTTCCTGAGGCAGAAAGAAGCAAGGGTAAGGTTGCTATTTGGGGGGTCCAAGACTTGACCCTACAAACCATCTTGTTCACTATATCACGCATAGCCGGGAGCGTGGCTCCACACATGGCTCTCCAGAGCTACTTCCAATATGACATAGAGTGCACAGAGCCTCAGGTCTTCAACTGGTCGGATGCAATTCTTCGCAGTATGAAGAGGCAATTGACAAAGTGCAGAAGGGGTAACTTGAAGCAGTTCGGGTACGAATCACTTTTGGTGTCCTTCTTCCTTGAGAGGGTCCCATTGCTACGATTACATGTTGACTGGGGATTACCAGCCCTAAAGGATCTAAGGATGCTGAGGTGGTGCAACCTCATGGCTCGACATGTAGCTAGGCCTATAATCAAGTACAACCATTCATTTTTCGACTGGTTAAGGCCCCAGATGCTAATGATTGATGACTACGCATATGCCGGTTTGGATTTTCGAGGGGATCTATATTTGGCCTTGCCCGAGGATGCTCAGTGGGGTGATCTAGGTAAGAAGTACACATTTTGTTCTTTTTAAATGTTTTTTGTAATTTTTATCATATGAAATGTTTTTTTGTTTATCCAAGAACTAAACAAAAATCTCTTTTTGGTGACACATATGTGGGGCCATATCGACCTCCAGGAACGTCTCCTATTCAATGGGGAGGAGAGGCTGCTCCAGTGGCAAGATGGGATGTCAAAGACTATGAGGCAGTGGAGCAGAACGTGGAGGGGTTGACCGCTGACATCCTGGATATGGCTATTGGGGAGATCCCTAGACGTTACCAACGCCATACTATGGGCGTGTCCGAGTCTATCAGTCGACTGCTTCATAGGGTAGCCCGAGAAATTGTGTGTTATCATGAGCGTCATCTGTGACGCTATTTTGTAGAAGCCATGGGCTTCGTATTTTCAAGATTTTGGTCCTTGAACAGAAACTTTTTGTAAAAACTTTTGATCGTTATATACATATATACGGATCTTACCGGATTATCTTGTGTAATGTGTGATTGGTTTATAAATGGCCCAAATGTCCGTCTAACACATAGTTAGCTAATGCATCAGTCAATGTATTTAGACATCTAGGAATGTGATGATACTCAATATAATCAAAATAATGTTCCAAGAGGCGAATTCGTAAATATACCCGTAATAAAGTAGGACTTCGAATAGTATAGAAATTACTTAGCTGTAGTACTACTAGTTGCGAATCGAGTCGTATAACCAGGTGGTGGATACCAAGCGAAATAGAATTAATAAAAATTTCAACGACGGTGCTATACTCTGCAATATTATTGGTCGCACAACCTAGGCACACACCTCACAGACTGATAAGTTCATTTGTAGGTGCGTAAATTTCCCACGTAGTAGAAGCAAGGTTCTGAGTACTACGGATAGCACCATCGACGAAGCCAATGTGGGGTGGTGAAGACTCCGACATATAGAAACCAAGCACAACATAACATAAGCGGTTGGGGGCAGATACCAAATAACGAAAAAGCATACTACAATAACACACAAAAAGTATGATACAATAAAATACAAGCACTTATGCACAGGTGATCTTAGGCATAGTACTTCTTTAAGTACAACCCATTTCTGGGTTCACTCAAAGGAATACTGTCATAGTCTACCAAATCATAAGCTCCTTTCTCCAAAACTCTTCTTACGATATAAGGACCTCGCCACATAGCTTCAAATTTTCTAGCTCCTAGCATATCTCAATCTTGTTCATAAAGAAGAACCAGATCACCTTCGGAGAAAACGCGTGGCCTGACATGTTTGTCGTATTGGGATTTGACGCGTTTCTTCTGGGCTTCTATAACCAGGGTGGCATTGCAATGGGTTTCATCTAATTGCATGAGATACAACAGATGTTCTTCTTCGGAAGAAGTGTTTGGGAAAAGTTTGATGTCTAGTTTTAGGGAGGGTATCTCACATTCAATCAGCAAGATGACTTCTAGACCATAAAATAATTGGAATGGTGTAAACCTGGTAGCAGACTTAACGAATATCCGGTAAGCCCACAATGCTGACTATGGTAATTATGAATTAGGTTATATAGCATATTTTGAATTCGTTAATGGGTACTTTCCCCATCCCACCACCCGATGTTCCAAATCCGTTTGTCACCTCGATCAACACAATCTCCACCTCTGTTCACGAAACCCCTACGTATTACAACCCATGGATGGTACCCAACCCTAGTGATCATCTTCATTATGGAAAAAAAATTCCTTTGAGTCCGATCGAATCCGCTTATCAAGCCATTCAATCGACAACCCCTGCTACCCCCTCTCTTGGTGATTTATCTCCAGATCCTTTCCATGTAATTTTTCCCATGGATGAGATGATTATGTCTATTATGTCCATGGAATATACCCCTTGGGATGATGGACATTATCGTTCCATCCTCTTCCTGGAACAACACACCATCGAGGGTTACCAACGGATCTCGACCCCGTCGACTGTTGTCGTCATTTCTACCGTTCCCGAGTCTACACATGATCTGTTCTAAGAAGGGAACTTAAGAAATATCTCACCCACCATCCCCCTCGACATATCCATAAAACCTGGAATTGTTGAAAATGTGCATATCGGAGCTTCGTGTTCCCATGACGAAGTCATCACCTACAAATCTCTTTTCCAAGAATTTCGTGACATCTTCACCTGGAGCTATGAAGAAATGTCAGGTATTTATCTTGACATTGTGATACATGAGATTAAGACATACCCTGATGCTAAACCCGTCCGGAAACGACTTCATCCGGTCCACCCATGTAAAGAAGCCGCTATCAAGCTTGAAGTTGAGAAACTTCTCAAAGCGAGATTTATTTACCCTGTGGCTCTAACTGACTAGGTTTCCAATATTGTCCCGATCGACAAGAAACAAGGCACAATCCGCGTGTGCGTTGATTATAGGGACATTAACAAATCTTGTCCTAAAGACAACTTTCCTACCCCCTTCATTGACCATGTCATCGACGATTGTGCCGGAAGTGAAATCTTCTCTATGATGGATGGTTTCTCTGGATATAATCAAATCAATATCATTCCTGCGGACCAACACAAGAACGCTTTTATTTGTCCTTGGGGCACTTTTGCCTATCAGAAACTCCCTTTTGGTTTAAAGAATGCCAGCACAACTTTTCAGCATGCTATGTCTTACACCTTCCATGATATCAAGCACATTGTGTAGCCATATCTCGATGACTTACCCGCTCATTCCATGCACCATGTAGATCATCCAATACAACTCCACGCCATTTTCCTTCGATGTCGCTTTTACCATATATGCTTGAATCCCCACAAATGTTTTTTCTGCGTATAATCCGACCGACTTATAGGCTTTATCATTTCACGTCAAGGGATCAGGGTAGATCCTTTGAAGATCGAGGCAATTCTCAATCTCCCTCCTCCTTCCTCGCTTCACCAGTTACAAAGTTTGCAAGGGAAGGCAAACTTTCTCTGTCGTTTCATCCCAAACTATGTTGAGCTAACTCTTGGATTTACGCGACTGCTCAAGAAAGGTTCTGAGTTCATATGGGATACCACTGCCAACAAATATTTTGAAGCCTTGAAACTATCTTTGACATGTACCCCGCTACTCTCCCCACCTGATTACAGTCGGGATTATTTCCTTTACCTCGCAGCCTCAGACTATACCATTGCTATGGTTCTCATCCAGGAGGATGATTCTCATGATTCTCATGTCATTTATTACTTGAGTCAGAGTCTCACGACTGTTGAAACCAAGTATTTACATGTTGAAAAACTGGCCTTGGCAGCCATCCAAGCTGTTCAACGTTTCCATCACTATATCCTCTCTCGCAAGACTACGGTAATTTCTAACTACAACCCTATGCAACACATTCTTACACGCCAATTGCTAGGGGGAAAATACTCCAAATGGATCGTAATACTCCAGGAGTTTGACTTAGAATTCGAACACGCTAAGTCCAAGAAATCCTTGGTGTTTTCTGAGTTGATATGCGACTTTCCCTGCTCTGAGACAACAAATGTAGCATCCTATTCATTACCCGATGAATCCCTTTTCCTGATTAGTTCCGATGACCTCTGGTACAGAGATATCATCATATATCTCCAGACCTAGACTTTCCAGCCCAATTTGTCTTATCCTTGGTTATACTCTTTTCATCGTGGGATTGACTCCATTTTTCGACGCTGCCTCACGTTTGACGAAGCCGAGAAATCCCTCAATGACTGCCATTCTGGAGCTTGTGGTGGTCACATGTCTGGGTATGCTATTGCCCAAAAGATCTTACGAGTAGGGTATTTTTGGCCCTCTTTATTCAATGACTGTATAATCACCGTTCAAAAATGCCATGCTTGCCAAACCTACAACAATAAAATATGATCACACCCTGCTCCTCTACACCTTGTGGTCTCCATTGGTCCTTTTGTGAAATGGGGTATCGATTTCATGACATGTCACCCTCACTCGGTCGGGGCGCAAGGATACATTATTGTAGTCGTAGATTATTTTATTAAATGGGTCGAGGCGATGCCAACATTCGACATTACCAGAAGGACTGCAATATTATTCATATTCAATCACATCATTGCTCGTTTCGGTGTGCCTCAGGCTATCATTACTGATCACGGTAGCCACTTTAGAAACTTCATGATGTCCGAACTCACTGAAAAGTTGGGTCTTCACCATGAAAACTCAACAACCTATTACCCACAAGCCAACGACCAAGTTGAAGCAATAAACAAGGTCCTCATTACCATGCTTCGACGAATGATAGGGAATCACAAAACAAGTTGGCACACGATGTTGTTTTCAACATTGTGGGCTTATCAGACATCCGTTAAGTCTGCTACCGGGTTTACACCATTCCAATTAGTTTATGGTCTAGAAGCCATCTTGCCGATTGAATGTGAGATACCCTCCCTAAAACTAGTTGTCAAACTTTTCCCAAACACTTATGCCGAAGAAGAATGTCTATTGTATCTCATGCAATGAGACGAAACCCATCGCGATGCCACCCTGGTTATAGAAGCCCAGAAGAAACGTGTCAAATCCCAATATGACAAACATGTCAGGCCACGCATTTTCTCCGAAGGTGATCTAGTTCTTCTTTACGAACAAGATCGAGATATGCTAGAAGCTGGAAAATTTGAAGCTATGTGGCGAGGTCCTTATATCGTCAGAAGAGTTTTGGAGAAAGGAGATTACGAGTTGGTATACTACGACGATATCCCTTTGAGTGAACCCAGAAATGGGTTGTACTTAAAGAAGTACTATGCCTAAGATCACCTGTGCATAAGTGCTTGTATTTTATTGTATCATACTTTTTGTGTGTTATTGTAGTATGCATTTTTCGTTATTTGGTCTCTGCCCATGTTACGTTGTTCTTGGTTTCCAGATGTTGAAGTCTTCGCTACCCCACATTGGCTTTGCCAATGGTGCTATCCGTAGTACTCAGAACCTTGCTTCTACTGCGTGGGAAATTTACGCACCTACAAATGAACTTATTAGTCTATGAGGTGTGTGCCTCGGTTGTTCGACCAATAATATTGCAGAGTATGGCGTCGTCGTCAAATTTTTGATTGAAGCTATTTTGCTTGGTATCCGCCACCTGGTTATACGACTCGATTCGCAGCTAGTAGTAGTACTATAGCTAAGTAATGTCTATGCTATTCGAAGTCCTACTTTATTACGGGTATATTTACGAATTCGCCTCTTGGAACGTTATTTTGATTATATTGAGTATCATCACATTCCTAGATGTCTAAATACATTGACTGATGCATTAGCTAACTATGTGTTAGACAGACATTTGGGCCATTTATAAACCAATCACACATTACACAAGATAAGCCGGTAAGAGCCGTATATATGTATATAACGATCAAAATTTTTTACAAAAAGTTTCTGTTCAAGGACCAAACTCTCGAAAATATGAAGCCCATGGCTTCTACAAAATAGTTTCATGGATGACGCTCACGATAACACACAACTGCTTGGGCTACCCTATGAAGCAGTCGACTGATAGACTCAGACACGCCCACAATATGGCATTGGTAATGTCTAGGGATCTCCCCAATAGCCATATCCGGGATGTCAGCGGTCAACCCCTCCAAGTTCTGCTCCACTTCCTCATAGTCTTCGACATCCCATCTCGCCAGTGGAGTCGCCTCTCCTCGCTTTTGAATAGGAGATGTTCCTGGAGGTCGATATGGCCCCACATCTGTGTCACCAAAAAGAGATTTTTGTTTAGTTCTTGGATAAACACAAAAACATTTCATATGATAAAAATTACAAAAAACATTTAAAAAGAACAAAATGTGTACTTCTTACCTAGATAACCCCACTGAGAATCCTTGGGCAAGGCCAAATCTAGATCCATTTGGAAATCCAAACCGGCATATGCATAGTCGTCAATCATCAGCATCTGGGGCCTTAACCAGTCGAAAAATGAATCATTGTACTTGATTATAGGCCCAACTACGTGCTGAGCCATGAGGTTGCACCACCTCAGCATCCTCAGATCCTGTGGGGCTGGTAAGCCCCAGTCAACATGTAATCATAGCAATGGGACCCTCTCGAGGAAGAAGGACACCAAAAGTGATCCATACCCGAACTGCTTCAAGTTACCCCTTCTGCACTTCGTCAATTGCCTCTTCATACTGCGAAGAACTGCATCCGACCGGTTGAAGACCTGAGGCTCTGTGCACTTTATGGCGTATTGGAAGTATCCCTAGAGAGCCATGTGTGGAGCCACGCTCCCATCCAGTCGTGCTATAGTGAACAAGATGGTTCGTAGGGTCAAGTCTTGGACCCCCCAAATAGAAACCTTACCCTTGCTTCTTTCTGCCTCGGGAACACAGCACTGGCGACAATACTCACTCATAGGGAGTCCGCTGCCTAACAAATTGGTATGTGCGGACACTAACAGATCTCCCTAGATCCAACTGGATCTAGAACAAAATAGGACAGGACATGACTCTTTCCATAAGTTGTAGTCATTGAATCTACCAATAAGAAGGAACGAGTGACGTAGATTTATATCGTTTCCTTAGGTATTTGTTGTTCCCACTTCGCTCTGGTACTCTTGTGACGTCAGGTCCAAGACAACACAAACCAACCAAAGTGAAGATAGTAAAGTATATTCAATGTCAACTTATGCATATTATCAAGGAGTTATGCTATAAAATAAGAGTGATTTTATGGGAAAGGGACTTGTCACCGTATTATATTAAATGAAAGTAGAAGATACAACCTGATCGCCTTGATGTCGCAAGCTTCCTTTCAATGACCCTTGGTTCCAACACACACAATTGCTCTGCACTTGCATAAATAAGATCCAATTCCTCTTGATAGACCAAATAGAGTCTTCAAGCTTCTGTCCAAGCAGGGTTCTTCACACAATTCTTTCACCAATTCTTCATTCAATCTTGCTTATCCTTTTCCAAGAGAAACCTTTCAATATATAGGAGAAGAAGGGATAGTTACACTAATGAGGATGATCCCACCAAATCTGAGAAGTCAGTAGAATTCCAACCATGCGAATGCCAACTCATTTTCTAGAAGATCCCCTTCCAGAACCTTCATGACCTCTTCTCCTTTCCAAGCTTAAAAATAGGTTCGCACCCTATCTATGGAGCAGACTACGAACAATTTGCACCCTAAGTGTGGGTGGCCTGAGAGAATGAGGGATTCTCGCACCCTGTAACATAGGCAGTCTGTAAACTCATCTTAAAAATGTGTTTTTTGGAAGAAGAGAGCAGTCATCTTTCTCAGGCAAAAATTCCTTGTGGGAGCCTAAGCACATCACCTGTAGAGACATCACCAGAGTGACCAAAATCATGTGTAACAACCCTTTAAAAGTTAGGTCATAATTTGCATTACAAATTCTTGCCATGCCTTAAATGGATGGGAAACACCAATTTACAATTTGACCAACTTTAAACCCTATTTTAGGGCCATGACGGGAGACCCCCAAAATCAGTCCAACCATTCGTTAATTTTTTGAATATTTTTTTTTTTTAAACTTTTCTGATTGAAATTATGATGCGCTGAAGGATAGGCATTTTTAGCCCATACTTTTTGACTCCAGACTGTTCAAACCAACGTTAGGAAACTCTGATGAGGCTTTTCATGAATGATTTACCTTAAAAAGGTTATAAATTTACATTTGTAACAAAAAAAGAATAAATAACTCCCACCTTCCGATTGAATCATTTATGTTTCCATCATATCTTGTGGATCCGTAAAGATAGGCAAAAGGCCAATTTAGGGGGTATTTGGTGCCCCATCTAGAGCATTAAGGTGATTCCCTTATGTTTATGGATAGATAAATTACCGATTTTAAATTTGATTTAAAAGGTTATGATTGAACATTTTATGAATGAAAACATATTAAG
>ML778194.1:488032-503901 GCA_009831015.1 Picea engelmannii | reverse complement strand
AACATGGAAAGATATGGAACCAAATCCCTTCACATGATATGTGGCATCACCACCCATATCTACAAGAATTAACCCCTCTTTCTCTTGAAACATGTTGAATTTATTTGTATCATAAGTCATATGTCCTGAAGCTCCATTATCGACATACCATCCAATGCTTGAAATTGCATTGGTGGAATGGCACTAAAGAAGGGAAAAGGTTGTTACATCAAGACTATAAGGAAAATCATCCACATGTGGAGCTTTAACACTTCCTCCACTATCGACATACCATCCAATGCTTGAAATTACATTGGTGGAATGGCACTAAAGCAGGGAAAAGGTTGTTACATCAAGCCTAGAAGTAAACTCATCCACATGTGGAGCTTTAACACTTCCTGCAAACTATACTTGTTTCTTTTTCTTAACCTTTCCCTTCTTCTTAGGACACTGAGAAGAATAATGGTCATGCTTGTTGTAGTTGAAGTATTTTACATGGATTAAGTCCTTCTTCTCCTAGTTAGAATATATTGAGTCTTCTTTATTCTTTTGACCCTTTCCAGATCCTTTATTTTGTGCATTCCTCACCTTCTCAATGAGGGCTAGGTTTGGGAAATCCTCATGACTATTTTAGACTTGTTGTAGTCTCATCTCCTCTCTAATTAAGCATCCCATAACGGCTTTAAGTTAGGTAACTTTTCCTAACCTCATATAATTTGGACAAAGTTGTGTCAAAGTGGAATAAATCCATTAATATAAATCCTAATTAGCTCATTATCCTCAACTATGTCCCTAATTACAACAACAATATCTCAACACTATGATCTTTATGAGATAGCTTACTATTTTATATGTTTTTCTTATGTAGGTAGAGCTATGTTTTTTCTTCAAGAGCATCTTCCTAGATATGTTCACACTCTAATACAAGGTTCCCAAGGCATAATACATCTCTTTGGCAATGTTTGTTTCAGTGATATAAAGTATTAGGGGATCTTGACCAAATCTAATGTTATTTTATTTTAATTTACAAACCTATTTTTGTGTTATAATTTATCTTTGGGATATTCAAGTGGTGTAATCATGTTCTCCATGAGGTACCATAAGTCTACCATTTCAAAGAGGTTTTTTAATCTCAACTTATATGGAACAAAGTTTGAGGCTCCTTCGAACAAGTTTACTACCTTTTTGTTGTGTTCTCTGAGATCTTTGTGATTTGTTGGTGGTGCAACCATGTTCTCCATAAGGTACCATAAGTCTTCTATTTCCAAGAGGTTTTGTAATATCAACTTCAAAGGAACATAATTGGAGGCTCATTCCAACAAGTGATTCTCTCGCATCCTACGAGTTTCCATTATTGTAGTTTTTTTAACAAGCTACGATCAACGTTCATTGGATTAAATAAGGCCTTTTACCCAACAACCCTTCTTAGGTCCACCTGTTTATAATTAGAACAAATCTATTTTGATCAGTAAATATTGGACATACTGCCCACTAAAATCCTTCGAAGACAATGTGTCTCTCTATATACAAAATCTACATGATTTCATCATGGATGATTTTAGGGGCTAAATTTCACTCATGGGCTAATTTTCCATGGTTTTTCCAAAAGCGATATTCGCTGTTTTAAAAATGATTCACCAAAATTCTATAGGATAAAAAATTTTTACCTTAAAAATCACCAAAAGTTTATAAAAACTATATAAAATCCTTAGAATTTTGAATATTTTTACAAAAATATCGCCAAACATTTATAGTTGGCATATGAAGGATAAGTAAGATTTGCTAAGGTTTCTACATTTTAAAATAAATTTCCATCCTTAAAATCATCCCTGGATTTCATAAATTGTTCTTTTATACCACGTTAAAATTCTTTAGCACATGATAACAGTGTTAGTCTGATTTCTAACCTACCTACTTAGGAAAACAAAAAATTAAAATATCTATCAAAATTGTGATCTTAACTTTACTTGTAACTAAAACATATTAAGATGAAGAAAGTAGCAGTGAGTACACAAATATGAAACTTGAATCACATTATTTTTTGTTACTCTTGAAAAAAAGAATTACATTGAAAGCTTCAAGCTCTACCTTTCGCCCACTTCTTTCTAATTTGAAAAACTTAATGAGTAAAACCTATACCTCTTCCCTTTCCTTTATAGAACAAGATGTATAATGAATGTGGATATATTCACAATAGTTCCTTAACTAGAATAACCCTAAATTCTAGATCTATTCTTAGCCTTACGATTATCAACCTCAACCAACATGAAGGAACTACTCCTACAAAGGTGTGCCAACTATAGGGTACAAGTATGCATGAAAAAAAAACTATCTAACCTTGGATACTTTCCACATGCTAAGAACCCTATCTAATATTGGAATATATTTAGCTGCAAAGAACCCTGACTATCTGTACATGCAACTACTAACTCAAGAAAACTCAAAAATAGAAATGTACTGCTAAATATATAAAGCATCTAAATTGGAACTAAACTAAAAAATGGCACATGTATGCACCCTCTGTCTCTCTTGCCTTTATAAATGCTCTACGCCCTCATTCATCACTGTACAAAATTATTGAAGGAGTGTGTAGTGTTATTATTGTCATTAATGTTGTTGTATGAAATATCTACTATTATTATGATCATTGTACTGAATATATGCTTGAATAGCTACCTCCATACCTTCTTTGTATGCACTCAGATCTTCTTTTCTTGCTGTTACCATTAATGGAGCTCCATTGGAAAATTTTCGAGGTACTAAAATTCCAACACTTATATGCATCCTTGTCCCACAAATTTCCCCACATAAGAAATCCCTTCTTCTCCAAATTGTTTTCTTGTAGAGGAAGAAATTGTCTCAAGATGTCCTCTTTTTGTCAAGAAACTTCAAATTGATCTTCAAATCCAAATCCATATTCAATTGCATATATTAAAAGATTCAATGATTTCTTCTATGGTATACACCATATGGGTTGGGTATGCCATTTACATGTAACATTTTGGATGTGATTCCAAACAAGTATTTGCAAAGGTGCATTGATGATAGTGTCCTCAACAACTCATTTGGTATGAAAAGAGTCATTTGAGAATGTGTGTTTGATAGGGAGGGAATTTCATTCTTTTTGGAAAAATAGAGAGGTCCCAAAAATCCAATGACATTCCTCTTTTATCGTTTGGGTTTATTTTGATCTTCATATTATTCAAGACCCAAACAACAACCTCATGAGGATATGAATCCCCCTGCATTTTAATAGAGGTGGTACTCCTCCTTGGCAGAAATTTTGGAATATTACTTGTATGTTTTTATAGTGAATGTAAAGGGTGAATGCTAAGAGAAAACCCCAAAATATATTCCAAGAAAGCTTATGTATATAAACGTACAACCCTTATATATAGTCATAAAAATATATATCAGATCATTTGAAGAAAAGATATGATAAAGTGTGTTAAAAGAAATTTGTGTCTAGAATTTGGAATCTCCATTCAGTAAACATTCTTTCCTTCTTGTAAGTTAAATTGAACTTGGATTTTGCTATCACTTTTGCAATATCAAGAAATGGACAGGTCTTCAAAGAAATTTAAATGATAACTTCATTATTACCCAAAATGATTTTGATAAGAAATACATTTGAAATCACATGCTTTCAATTCAAGTATGAGAAATCACTAATGTAGTTCCCTGAGTAGTTCTTTGCAGGAGAAATTTATAAAAAATATCCCAATATGATAAGTTCAATAATATTAGAAACAAAAGAACTGAAACAACTTCAACAAAGTCTCAATGACTATTACATGAACTAAAAATAATTGCATTTACTTTTTACAGACAAGGACTCTTCTCCTTTGGATCTAAAATGTTACAAAATGACTAAATATTTCAAGAGAAAGAGCTACTCAAACCCAAATCTTCATGTTTTCCATACATTTGTGGAATACTTGATGGAGATAAACAACAATGAATAAGATGTAGAGAAACAAGTTCTAGGAGGCTAGTCCACCAAATATTGGAAATATATATCTTTACTTCTTAAATACTCTTCACTACTATAGAAACTTTTGAATGCCCAACCTCCTCTTAGTGCCTTCTCTTTCCCTTTTAAAATTTTCTCTCAACGTTCTTCAAGTAGTTAGGGTTTTCCTTTCTAGAAATTTCCACGATTCCTTTTTAATTTAGTTTATTATTCCACAAATTTAGTTTTAATTTATTTAATTCTCATTAATGGATTTACGTCATTGAAATTTGTGGCCTGATATACAGCCCAATTATTCCTTTAATAAAGTTTATTTAATAGATTTTATTTTCAAAATTTTCAAATTGAGTAACTTTAACAAAAGAAATATCTGTTTTAATTTTCAGAGCAAGATATATGTCCTTTTATCCATAAAAAAAATTCTATATTCAATATTCATCATCTCATCTTTCCAAAAATTCCTCCTAAGCTCAATTTGGAGCTCTAGATATTAAGTTATAAGCTTTGGAAGTTGAGGTTCCAAGTAGATCTATCATCAAACCATGAAAAAAATAGGTCAATGTTATTTCAATTTCTAGTATAGTTGTGGCCAATTTATTGAAACCTATTCCATCATATTCCTCATTGAATTACCTTTCCAATGAGGAAAAAACAACTCCCGTATCTCAAGTTATGCCTTCTACAAGTTCGTCGCTCAACAATTGTTCATCAAATCTAATTTGTTAATATAAGCCCTTCATTCAAATTCTCCTCTCCATTTACAAAGTCAAGCTTCCTCTTATAATAGATATCTCACATGAATTTATGGTGTTTTTAGTTTAAGATATATATTAAGAATTTTAATCAAACATTATATGTGAAGTGTAATGAGACTATGGAGACTTAGAGGCTTGAACATTAAGAAAATTATTGAATTAATTAAAATATTGGCTTCTGAGTCATTAGTCATTTCCCGATAAGCACCTTGTCAATAACAAGTCAACAACCAGTCGTAGCCCATGTGTCATAGTATGATAGGGTTCCACATGTCATAGTGTAATTGGTCTCCATGTCTCATAATACAACCATGTTTCATAATATAATTTGTTTCCATGTATAATAATATGGTTGGAGGAAATAAAACTTATGAAAAATGGTAAGTCTAAGTGATGGAATGAGATATGAGGAGGACTTTCATGAGGGAAGAGAGAGAGTGGAGGGAATTCAAATCAGAGTAAGATCATGTAGGGTGAGGGAGGAGAAGAGAGTAGGTTAGAAGACTGATAGGTCCACAAAATAAGAAAAAATGTTATGTATGTGAGAGGGATTAAGGGAGGAAAGGAGAGTGGAGGAGATGGAATGGAGTAAGGGGATGTGGTGTAGAGGTAAGGGATGTGGAGGTAAGGGTAATATGGGGTGTAGGGCAACATTGAGAAGAGTAAGGGGGATGGAAAAAATGGTTAAGTGTGGGTGATTGGGGAGAGGGATGAGTAGAGAGGTAATGTGGTGTGTGTGGTCCAACAAGTGAGAGGAAACAAGACTTGGAAACATGAAATACGGAATGGAACAACTAACAAAATGAATGGAATAAAGAACCAAGAAAATGAGACTAAGTCAAGACTTAGTCTCAAGTGCTAACAATAGAAACAAGAAAATGTGTAAGTGTGGTTCCAAGAAAATTAGCATGGTTTGAAGAATATAATCATGGTTCCAAGAATATTATCATGGTTCCAAGAAAAATTTAGTTCCAAAAATTAGTTGTCATGTATATGGAAAAGCACTATTTTGGTGATTGAACAAAAACTTGGATATCTTGAGCATATGCATTAGGATTTTTAATCCGTAAGATGCATGTTGAAGTTGAGGCTGAGGGATATGCTATTAACTAATAATATTTCAAAATTTCCTTCTAATGATATCAATTTTTTTTGTTATTCGAAGAGTGGGAATAGTAGTTGATCAAATATTTTGATTAACAATTTCTCCAAATAAAATGTCGAAGAAGTATTTCTGTATGCAACTTAATTACCAACTTCTCGAGAACCCTCCATAGTTTTTTTTTTAGAGGTCACATTTAGTGGCTATTTTTACGCCCACATTGAAAAATGGTGCTACTAGTAACACATTTTTGTTGTGGGGGGGGGGTTAAAATAAGCACCTTTGGCAACCATTCCATTAACATCGTAATAATGTTTTCAACAAAAAACTTAAAATCAACACCTGAATAGAAAAGTGGTGCTAATAGTGACACCATTTTTTTTTTCAAGGTGAAAACTACAACTTCTTTGAAACCTATGGGATTGACAATTACTACCATTGCAACCAAAACTTTAAAATCGACCTTTGAATCGGAAAGTGGTGCTCCTAGTAGTTGCCCCCTTTTTTTCTAGGGATAAAATTCCAATCTTTTTTGAAATCATGGTTTTCACAATTGATACCCTTGGAACTAAAATATTAATACCAATCACAGAATAAAAAATTGGTATTGCTAGTAGTACTCCTTTTTTTTGGTAGTACTCCTTTTACGGGAATCATATTGAGCCAAGGGACATCCAAAACTCCACTCCCAATATCATCAAAAGGGACTAGTTATATCGATATTCATATTAAAAATATTTTCTTGGGGTATGATCCCAATAATATCCTTAAAGGTAGGTTTATCTACAAAATAAAATGAAAACTCCCTAACCACTGAAAGCTAGGTTTTCTAAGAATGAGATTTCGAATCCTAAAGACCCCACTAGAAGAAAATATTATTTCTGCTAATCCTCCTAGCCTTGAAAAAATGGATGTTTGATATGTATATTCCATCTCAATTCCAACTCCAAATTATCCTCCTAGCCATATCCCAACCCAATATACTACCTACCCACTACCAATGAACCAAACCTGCCACCCTCCTCCAAGCTATTTAGATACTCCTAATGATGAAGGGACCTGAAATATGGAAATTATGAGGATCATAAAGAAAACATTTCCATTAATTTGTAGACATGATGGGCTGAAATCATTATCTTCCACATCAAAAATTGCCAAGAGGATGATCCCTCCAAACACCTAACCACCCATGTTTAGCAACCAAAATGTTTCCTTAGGTTTCCGCGTCAATTATACTAAGGCTCCCCTCATCTTTGGGGCATGATACAGATGATACAAGGGACCATGGGAAGACCACAAGCCCCACCATACTTGTTTTTTATAAAATTTTATATATATAAACTTTTGTTTTTTATATTTAAAAAAAAATACTTTTCAAAAGACTCGTGGAGACGGATGTGTCTTGTTGGCTTTCGAGCAGGGTAGAGTTTCGATGATTGGAACAAATTTTACGCTCTTACTTGGGGGCAAAGTATGGTGGGGCTTGTGGTTATTCAAACAAAAACACAAGAAATTTTGTTTTTAGAAAAAACATATATCCATTATTAATTGTTTAAATAAAATATCATATTAAGAAACAACTAATAAAATAAAAAAATGTTAATAAACAATATAAAAAATAAAAATTCATAAACAAAAACAATAAAATAAAAATAAAAATTACAATAACTTATAAAATAATCTTTATAAAGAAATATAAATTAAAAAAAAAATATATGAAAACGAACAAAATTTTAAAAAATGTTCATGTAACCTATTTTGGGAAGTTTGTGGGAGGGGGTGAGAACTGCCCCTCTCCACCAAAATCCCCAAAACTGATGCAATGTGCCCCCCATATCTCCTAAACTTTCCAAAATGCATGTCCTATGAACATTTATTTAAAAGTTTTTTGAAATTTTGTCTTTTTTATTTTAATTTTTTAAAATATCCATTTTTATTTTATTTTCTAATTGACGATGATGATGGGGATGAGCATGTTTAATATCCATTGATACCTTAATTAGTCTATCATACCTTAATAAAGTTAACAAATTACTTAGATTTCTTAATAATTTGATGTCTGTGTTGGAAAAACATTAAGAGAAGCATTCCAAGATCACCATAGTTTTGATGAGTTAGGACATTAAGAAGGTTGGTATTGTAAAAGATATTTTGAAATTGTGATATAATTTTAGTATATTAAGGGGAATCTTGGACAAATATATTTTCATATTCAACCCTCTTAGTGTCACAATGGCAAAAAGTGCTTTCATCCCACTGTGTTTTGGGAATTGTCCAGTGCCCAGTTTCATTATGCAGCTCATGGGATTTGGTTCGACTTTTGGAAATGTTGATTTTTTTCTTTTCACTAGTCAAAAAGAAAGAGTTATTTTTTATATTATAGAATGGAATCCTCCCATGTCCCCCAATATTTTGTCCAAGAATTGGCATCTTTATGTCATCCTTGCTTGAGTTGTTGGTGATTTTGGATGGATTTCAGGAAAATGTTTGCTTCTATGAGGAGGATAGGATATGGTATTTTGCCTTTAATTTTGAGATTATAAGTGATAAAATTATTTTGTATTTGTTCTGTCTTTCTCTAGGATTCTCTAGAGATATTTCACCCCCAAACTTCATATCCATATAATATTACACTTGTTTTAAATCCCATAATAATATTTCCACCCTCCATTTATCCTTATCTCAATTATATAGTTTCAATTGAGCTTGTGATGAATTCCGATTACAAGATATTTATATGAAGGTACTTCCTCCAAGATATTTTTATCATATATGAAAGTATTGTAGGTGATGTTTTTGGATTTAATTATCATAACCTTCATTTTGTTAGTGTTCACAGTCATAATTATACTAGCTCAAAAATCCTTGATGATTATTAGTTGCTTACCAAAGTCATAGGGATTGCTCCACATAAATTTGATATCATAGGCATAATGAATAAGGATGATGACTATACCAGCAAGAGTCGGGTCAGTATAACCAACACCTTCCAAAGAATATTTTAACTTATGAATGTATACGCCAAAATGTGTAGAGGTTAGGGGATAAACTTGCTCAATCCCTATATTAAAATTAATTTCTTCCAACTAGCCCTTAGTGTTCCTAAACTTGACAGTAACATTCTCATATAAACCTACTACAGTATCTCTCAACTAAGCAGGAAATTTTGTCTCTTTTAACCTATTCCAAAGGTTAGTCCTCGGCACCATGTCAAAATATTTTCTAAGATCAATGAAAAAACAAAGGTCTTTGGTTTTATTATTGTGAAACTCCTCTACAATGATCCTAAGCAAAACAAGATAGATCATAGTTGAGTGATATTCTCTAAATCCAACTTGGCCATTCGGTAGTTTTTTGTGGCTTTCAAGCCATATGCTAATCTTCATTTCCGATTATGACTATGATTGAATTTTTCTTATTTTTTTTATTGAAGTCATTTTTGTTTTTATTTTTAATTTTTGATTTTATTTTTTTAATAAAGTTATTCGAAAAAAATAATATTCGATTTTTGTTTTTAAAATTGTTTTCAATGTACATAAAAAAAGAGTATCATGTATATATATATATTTTTTTCTTTTAAAAATATTTGGCTATTTTTTTTTCTTTTTTTTCCTTTTTTTTTGTTTAATTTAAAAACATTATTTATTTTGAAAAAACATTTTTTTTGTCATTTCTCGCTAGATCATTCAGTTAAGGTTTAGTTTTTTTTTCTAGGAGACCTGAGTTTGATACCCTTATGGTGTGTTAGTGAGGATGAGACACCTAAAAATGCATCCATGTTAAGGGTTGGTGCAGCCTAGATAGGGTGCGATCTCAACGTGATTTTGACGGCTTAGATGAACCAGGGTTATGGTTTCTTAGCCAACGGTTGAAATGATGGCCCTGCAAGTGATGGGAATTTCTAAAAAATGAAAAAAAAAAAATAATGTTTTTATTCCTAATTTGGGGTTTTCCCCTCTTTTTATTTTTATTCATTTTTATTTTTTTTATTCATTTTTTGTAACAGTGATAAAATTTCGAGCCATAGTTTCTAAAATGTTACAATTTTAAACACTAAAAAAAATGAGTACTACTCATAACACCTCTTTTCAATTTTGTGATTAGAATTAAAAAATTTGTTCCAAGGGTACCAATTTTCAAGGCCACGATTTCAAAAAGTTTGCATTTTTATCCCCCCAAAAAAGTGTGTTAGTACCGGGACCACTGCTTTTTGAATGAAGAGTCAATTTTAAGGTTTTGGTTGCAATAGTTTCGATTTTCAAGTCTAAAGGTTTCAAATAACTTGTAGTTTTAACATTGAAAATAAAAAATGGTGTTGATATTAGCTCCACTTTTCGATCGGGGGTTGATCTTAATGTTTTTGTCGACAACATTATGATGTTATTAAGGCCATGGTCCAAAAGGTGATAAGTTTAACTCTGGAAAAAAAAGGTGCTACGAGTAGCACCTCTTTTCAAAACATGGAATGATTTGAGTGTTTTTGACCAAACAATATGGGGTTTTAGGGCCATAGTTCTCATTTTGAGGTCACATTTCTCATCAAGTCAGTAACTATGTTATGTTTGTACATTACATTGGAAGGAAATATTGGGAGGAGTAAAATATGTGACTTCTCTCTTGGATTGTATTTTTTATAATGACTCAACTTGCAAGAGGAATGTCAAGTTTCCCTACATTAAAGCATGTTATTGATTTCATGCAAGATCCAATCTTAGAGAACCTTTACAAGCACATTAAATACAAATTGGAAGCCTAAATAATGTTTGATATGCCTTGGTTTTATGGGATTTGATTTGATCTTAAGTTAATAAAGGAAGCATTGTTGTCCTAATATGAGAGCCTTTGTCTTTTCCTTACTTGCGATGGTTCCAAAAATGATAGTACAAGTGTCAAGGATATGAATTGTACCTCAAAGTCACTAGATAACTAACACTAACTTAATATTGTGCATTGTACCTTCAACATAATCATCAACAAAATGAGCATTTAATCATTGTGTGTAAGGAGAAGGGAGCTTTCATCAAATTTTACCTTAGACTCCAATACCTTTAATAAAATACCTTATAGAATTTTTTACGAGTCCAAATGGAATGTCAAGTAGGTAAGGGAGAATACCTGATGGTAGCTCCCAATTAAACCTACTCTCATTTGGTGTAGTGTTTCTGACCAATATGTGGGCCTGGTTGACATTAAGAATTAATAGAATAAAAAGGTGAAATACAACGAACTATCCCCCAAAGAATCATCATTAAATCTACATCTAATCTAAACTAAAAGAAAAATAATATGACCTAATTAATGCTAACCTATCCTTCAGGAGAAAAACTAATAGATGAGTATGGTGAAAGATAATACGACTAGAAAAAAAAATAGTTCATGTAAGGAAATGGTAGGTGATAATAATAATGCTACATATAGATCAAAAATTAGTTGTAAAATGCATTCATAACATCATTTCCATACTCATAAGAAAACTTATGACAATTGTTGATGAAGAGGAATGACTATCCTAATACCAACATTTTTTAATCTTTCTAGGTTAAGGAAATATAGTCGATATTGTTACCCTATGTTTATAGCCTTTTGCAAAATCATCAATTAATACTCAAGAAATATGTTTTTCGGACCAATGTTGTCCTTTACATTGTATTATGAAAAATACATAAAGAAATATTTATATCAAAAGATTATAACAGATTTAAAGAAAAAACATATAACAAAAAATCTTAAATAAAGATCACAGATGTAGTCCAAAATGAGACCTTGAAATCATCAAATGATTTTATTTATTCAGTTCTAAACTACAAACAAAAACATTATTTGATACCCCAGAATGGGTAATGACCAGAATAAGACATAGAAGTGATACGTGGAATGTTACATCACATAGAGATGACTAGTGTCTTCTAAGTGAAACCAAGAATGGAAAATAACTGGATCAACACCAAACAATATGCCACTATATTGACTCTGCACAAAACTCCTAATTAGTACTGAAAATCAATTCATAAATACAAAAAGGATTTACAGACTATCAGAATAAATGATCAACCTTATGAAGCATGTCAACAATCAATGCTTCTAGGTCCTTCTTATTTCCACCTTCAGTAAGACCCTACTATCAACAAGAAGTTCTTATCTTTTAAGTTTTTCATAAATGAATGAAGTAGTAATGTAATATCACTATATAGAAAGAACAAACCTTATCAAAGTTTGTGCTTCTATCTCTCTCTCTCTTTCTTTTGTTTGTACCTTAAATTCTCATTTTATTCTCCAAACGTAGTTTTTGTTGGTTATGGAGCCTAATTATCTTCCTGGTTCAGAGGTCTTTTCTTTTAACCACGTTTATACCCCAGAAGAATGTACACTCATCCACACGAGGGAGTGCAGGGGGGGGGGTTGCCCTCCTTGCGAGCTCGAGGGGCCAGAGGGTCCTTGATGGGGGTTCGGGGGCGAAGCCCCCGAATGAAATTTTTCCTTGTAAATGTATATTGTAATTTCAAATTAAATCTGGACCGTTCATTATAAGGTCGTAGATCTGACGGTAGAAGTTATGTTAGGTTTTTTTTCCTAGAAGGAAACCCTCTTTTATGAGGGAAATATATTGCAGATTTGTATTATTACAAATATTGTATTTTGAGAGAGAATACTGTGAGAGAAAGAAGAGGGAGTTACATCGGGTATTTTGTAGGTTATATCCCTTCATTTGTTGGATAATAAAAAAGGAAGGACTGGCAATTTTTCTGGTGGACATAGCCCACACTGGGTGAACCACATATATCCATGTCTCTATTGTATTGTGTATCTTTTGTCTTTTATTTCCACATTTGTTTTATTTTATTGCTCCATGATCCTGTTTTTCTAACAAATGGTATCAGAGCGAAAGGTAACTCACAGGAAAAGAGGGCTCCTAGTTCGAGTGGGAGAAATGGCAGAAGATGGAAAGTTTAGGGTCTAGAAATTCAACGACCAAAAATACCAATTATGGAAGATGCAGATGGAATATTATTTATATCAGAAGGATCTATTCCTACCATTAGGTGGAATAACAAATAAGTCGACGGCCATGAAAGACAAAGAATGGGAGGTTCTTAACAGAAAGGCACTAGGAACGACACGGATGAGTGTGGAAACATCGATGGCTTTCAATATTTCAAAAGAAAAGACAACAAAGGGTTTGATGGATGCATTGGCTAAAATGTATGAAAAACCCTCGACATCCAATACGGTATTTCTAATGAAGAGATTATTTAATATGAAGGTGTCAGAAGGTGGGTTTGTTGCAGATAATTTAAATGAATTTAATACAGTTACTAATCAACTAAGTTATGTAAAAGTGGAATTTGATGATGAGGTCAGGGCTCTTCTAATCTTGTGCTCATTGCCAAAAAGATGGAACAACTTGGTCATGGTTGTAAGTAACTATGTCTATGGTTCCAATACTTTTAAATTTGATGACGTTGTTGGTGTTATCCTTAGCGAGGAAATGGGACGGAAAAACACAAGTGAGACATCAGGTAATGCGTTGAACATGGAGAACAGGGGAAGAGAAAAGGATAGAGGAAAGGTCTTAGGAAAATGCGAGAATTCTAGGAGGGGAAGATCCAAATCCAAACTTGGAAATATAGAGTGTTGTAATTGTGGGAAGAAAGGACATCTGAAGAAATAATGTAGATCTCCAAAGAAACAAAGAGATGGACAACCGAAGAAAAATCAGGAAGCAAATGTAATAGGTGATGTGTTACAAGATGCTTTGATTCTTTCTATAGATAATATTTATGATTCTTGGGTAGTATATTCATGGGATTAATTTCATGCCACACCCCATAGGAAACATTTTCTAGATTATGTTCAAGGTGATTTTGGACAGGTTCATTTGGGTGATGATGCACCATGCAAAATTGTTGGAATGGGAAAGGCAAAAATAAAGCAAAGGAATGGAAACCAATGGTTGTTGAAAGAGGTAAGAAATTTTCCATATCTAAGGAAAAATATAATTTCAACATGGAAGTTTGCAAGTGAAGGTTGTATATCCATATTTACAGATAAGGTGTGGAAGGTCACCAAATGATCATTGGTGATAACAAAAGGAGAGAAGGTAGGCACATTGTATTTATGTACTGGTAATACTGGCTCTTATATCTCTTTAGCTTCTATAGGAGTGGATACAACAATGTGGAATCATAGGATTGGACACATGAATGAGAAGGGGATGCATATACTTCAAAAAAGAAATTTGTTTCCATATCTTAAAAAAATTGATTTGGATTTCTGTGAGCATTATGTTTATGTAAAACATAAGAGAGTCATATTTCTTAGAGTCGGAAAAGAAAAGAACAGTTAAAGGTTATAGATTGTGCATAAGAATGTATGGGGACCAGCTCAGGTATCATCTCTTGGCGGCTCTCATTATTATGTTACTTTAATTGATGATGCAACTAGAAAAACTTGGGTTTATTTCATTCGACAAAAATATGATGTTTTTGATACTTTTAAGAAATGGAAAGCTTTGACTGAAAATGAGACAGGAAAAGGGTTGAAGTGTATCAGATCAAATAATGGAGGTGAATATTGAAACAAGGAGTTTGATTTTTCATACCATGGGATTCATAGAGAGAATATAGTTCTAGGAACACCACAAGAAAATGGTGCGTCAGAAAGGATGAAGAGGACAATCATGGAGCGTGCAAGGAGTATGAGATTGCATGTTAGTTTTCCCTTACAATTCTGGGAATATGTTGTAGATACTATTGTTTACTTAATAAAAAAGGACCTTCAATTTCTTTGGATGGTGGAATTCCAGAGGAGGCATGAATAGGTAAAAATGTAAACTATTCTTTTTTGAAGACTTTCGATTGTGAAGCATTTTTCCATATTGATAAAGAAAATAGAACAAATATTGAGGAAAAATCCAAGAAGTGTACATTTATTGGATATGGTGTTAATGATTTTGGTTATCTCTTATGAGATTATGAAAGTCACAAAATCATTAAGAGTAGAGATGTCATATTCAATGAGGAGGTCATGTACAAAGATCAGTTGCAGGGAAAGATACAAGAAAAAGAAAAACCATAATGCACAGTGCTTGATGAGATTACTGAAAAAGAAAATACGAAGGTACCAGAAAATCAAATTCTACAACAACAGGAGAAACATGTACATCAAAATCCTGCAAGTGTTGTTAGAATATCTACTAGGTTAAGTAGATCCCCTGAATGATACTCTCCTTCATTGTATTACTTATTGTTGACTGATTCTGGTGAACCATAATGTTAGGAAGAGGTAATGAAGGTAGACACTAAAACAAAGTGGGAGAAAGAAATGAAAGAGGAAATGGATTCCCTAGTAAATAACCATACTTGAGATTCGGTTCAGTTTCCTGCAGAAAAAAAGATCATTGCAGAATAAATGGGTTTACAAGTTGAAGGAAGAATATGGAGGAAAAAAGAGGTACAAGGCTAGACTTGTTGTAAAAGGGTTTGCACAAAATAAAGGTATATATTTTGATGAAATGTTTTCTCCTATTGTTAAAATGACTTCAATTAGGACTATTTTAAGTCTTGTGGCAGTAGAATATTTTCATCTTGAACAGTTAGATGTAAAAACAACTTTTCTCTATGGGGATTTTGGGGAAGAGATTTATATGGAGCAGCCAGAGGGGTATGTGGTCGAAGAGAAGGAGAATTCGATATGCAGGTTCAATAAGATATTGTATGGTATAAATCAAGATCCAAGGCAATGGTCTTTGAATTTTGACAGGTTTATAACAGAACAAGGTTATAGTAAATTTCATTCTGATCATTGTGTTTATTTTAAAAGGCTAGAAAATGGAAGCTATATTATATTTCTATTGTATGTAGATGACATTATTGTTGTAGGGTCTAATATGCAGTATGTTAAGCCCTAATATTGGCTCTTTACCCCTTAATTGGGGCATATTATATTAGTAATGTTATTTTATTTATGTCTTCTTTAGGCCATTAGTTGTAATTATACCTCCTAGTCTCCTATATATACCAAGGAGACATTTTCATTTTGAATCATCTTGTACTTGAACATT